>CM044006.1:35008795-35188443 GCA_024085815.1 Flaveria linearis
AGGTTGATGAAGAAAGGATTATGATTGAAGAGTACACTGTCGAGCCTCCAGTCAAAAGCCCATGTGTTGATCAAAAGACTGTTGATGTTGCTCCAGTGGAAGAACCAGCTGCTGAATTAAAAGCATTCATGGTCAAGAAGGAAGAAAAGGCTGAAAGGGAAACTTCTGAACCCAAGGTATATGATGGTTTGTGCAAAAATTCATGTGTTGAGAAAGTTCAACGATACAGAGTTCACAATGAGAGCCTGATAATGGAAGTTGAAAAACTTCAGTATCAAGCTCACAAACACAAGTCAAATGAAAAGATTTTAAAGAAAAACTTGAAGGTTTAAACAAAACAATATATAATTTAAAATTAAATCTTCATGATAAAGAATGTACTAATAATGACTTGACAAATAGAAACAATGAACTCGCTCTAGAAATTAATAGACTCAACAGTGAATTAGCCACGGTTAAATTGACTGTTGAGAAATTTGAACTTTCATCAACAACGGTTGAAGGAATAATCATATAATACCCGTAAAAATAATAATAATAAAATAATAATAATAATAATAATAACAATAATAGTGATAATTATAATAATTTACAAATTTATTAAAAATGTTCTAATAAGTCCAGGGGGTAAATTGCAATTTTTGAAAACTGTTTTATAAATCTTTAAAACACAAAATAATAAAAGAGGAAAGTTGAGGGACCATTCTGTAATTTCCTCAAACCCAAAACCCATCACCGCCCGTCGGCCACCTCCGGCCACTCGCCGGCCGTAATCCGGCAACCCCCGATCTCCAAAATTACGCGGTTTTAACCAAATTAATTAACACCGACCGGTTATAAATCAAGATTCGAACCATAAAACCACAATAATTCGGGAATCAAACGAAAATGCGATCTAAACAACCACGTGAACTTGGTCGGCTTCTTTACAACCTGGAATCGCATTCAAACCTTAATGATAATCGAATTAATCATATACACACAATGATACAATGAATACTAAACGGACAATACTCTCAGTTGCATCTAAAAACACACAAACACACCATTTCGAAACCCATCTTGCCGCGGACCTGCAACTCAGTCGATCTCTGCCTTATAGGCATCAATTCACCAATAGATAGAGGGCATTCGATCTTTTCATCCATTAAAAGCTTCCTGTAAGAGGAATTTGGATATCATTGGCATTTGGATAGCGATCGATCTTCATCCCTGTCGCGACTGTTCATCGTGGGGTTCATCATCGAATCGACTCCAAAACAGGTAATTCGAAACACCTACATACTCGATTCTAGACTAGGAATGAAAGCCCCATCATTAATTAGGCTGTAAACATCGTTTTGATGCTCAATTGAAGCAAATCGTTTCTAGGGTTTATACGTTTTAGAAATTGGGGATTTTGGGGTTCGGAATTGTTTAGCAGGCAATTGAACATAGCATTATACTCGAAATTACATAGGGATTAAAAACCCTAAGCTTAATTTCATCATCGTAATCGGTTGATGGATCAATTTGATCCAAATCGATTTAGGGTTCAAGTGATTTGGGGGTGTTTGGTTGGGACAGCTTAAGACAATTAAAAGAGGAATGCTAATGCGGCTATACGCCTTGGTTCACTGGTTAGTGAGAAGGATTTTGGGCAGGAGGTCACGGGTTCGAACCCGGCTCCTGCCATATTTTTTTTTTAAAAAGCCTATTTAACCATTTAAAATTTTGTAAAAATTACCAAAAATTATAAAAACCAATTCTGTAAACTCTTTTTATTTTTAAGACCATTTACATATTTTATAGAAATTGTTTATTTAAATGCTTTAATATTTCTATAAAATATGTTTATAGAAAACACTATTAATTAGTTAAAATACTATTATTTAATTAAATAATGGATCATTATTATGTTTCAAAATAATATTGACATATTATGTAAATGAATAAGATATAATTTCTGATAGTTATGATTATATATAATATTAACAAACATTATAAATAGTCCATTTTGTTTAAAAATAAGTTTTAAATAGTGGATTAGTTCCGTATTTTTACAGCCAACTTACGGAAGCCATAACTTTATCATAACAGATCCAAATCAGTTAAACTTTATGTCCATGACGAAGTTCGTCGAAAGACGAATCTGTTGGTATATAAAACATCGAAAAACTCATTCGTTTAGACCTCCAAATAGTCGTTTTCGTAACAGCTAGCAGTTCTGCGCAGCTGTAAAGATCCACGTTTTTCTCATGTTTCGGTAATTCAAATCAGAAACTTTTCTAAATGAAAGTTGTTCAGAACTCACTAATCTAGTAAACTGGAGATTTTCAGAATTTTTAGACGTCGTTTAGTATTTTTAACGAGTGCGAAAAGACAGAGACAGAACTGTAATTTTTCAAACTATAATTGGCGTTATGTTATCGTAGGTTCTCACGGCGTTAACCGAGCCTAGACTTTGTTTCTGAATATTGTCATTCGTGTATAAGGTACGGATTCCGACCTTTCCCTCTCGTAGCATGAATACCTCTCGTTCTTGATCGGTATTTTGAATTCTTAACTTGACTTGTTGGTGATTAAATCCATAAGATTATTGTTATAAGTGTTTATTGTATAATTGATATTGTTTGCATGTGATAGCCTTTATTTGCTTTGTACTCATTGTCACATGCTTCCTAAATGATTGATTATAGCTAGTGGCCTTGATTAAGGGTTATGAGCACTAGTGTAACTTATTGTGTTATATTGGCATGATTGATTGTATCATTGACCTCCATACCCGAGCACATCCACCTATGGGGACATAGGGCGTCATTGTGGCACAAGTGACGTGCTCTATCTGTGGCAGAGCGATTAGACCACAGCGTCTCTACATTATTATTATGTGTTTAGTTGTTACACATATTGATTATTGTTAAAGGAGGCGTATGGATCGATCCTAGGATATCATTGTTATTGTTATTGGTGAGATGGTTAGGTGTGTGTGCCCACATTCATATCTCACATATTGGTGCATTAGAACTGCAGCTAATGTACACATTGTTAATTGTTATTGTTATTGGCTCACATGGGTATTCCTTTTAGATGATCATTATCATTTGATTTTCGACTTGATCATCTCATTGTTATCATGATTGACCATTGTATTGCTATTGTTTATTCCGTTACTGAGCATTCTTTGGCTCAGCCGTATTTTCTTTTGTTTTTCTCTTATTGTTATAGCAGGTACACAAGGGGCTCAGGGGAACGAGTGAAGAGTGTTAACTCAAGAAGTTAGGATGAGAACATTTGGATTAATAAGATTTAATAAGTACTTTGATTTTAAGACTTTATTTAAATTATGTGGACCTATGTAAGGATTTATGTGTATCTTAGTACTTTAATTCTATCGTTATGAACCTCTGATTTACTGTTTGTGTGACACGTCAGCCCTAACCGGGTTGGGGTGTTACAGCTATGGTATCAGAGCTTAGGCTCCTTCCTGTAGAAAACTTAAACTAAATAATTAAGACATGTGAGGATTGGGTAGACATTGGGTTAGGTTCTCTATATATTATATGGCTACTTTCTAATTCACGTTGTTCTGATTGATGTGAAATGTTTTCATTTTAGATGCCTCCCAGCCGTAATTCACGAAATTCTAGCGGGTCGAATGGACCTGATCCAAACCTTGTTGGTGCTATGACCCAAGCACTTACTGCTATACTACCGACATTGATTGATGCGGTACGAAATCAGAATCCGAATCCAAATCCAAACCCAAATCCGAATCCGAATCCAAATCCAAATCCGAATCCGGATCCGAATCCAAACCCAAATCCGAACCCGAATCCAAACCCAACTGGTGCGGACGTTTGGCTAGCGCGATTTCAAAAGCAAAAACCACGATCATTCACTAAGGCGGCTACACCTGCAGTGGCCAAAGACTGGATCGCTCACATTGAGAAAATTTTTACCGTGCTTAGAGTTGATCAGCAGTACAGGGCGAGTTTAGCTGCTTATAAGCTGGAGGAAGATGCTCAAGTATGGTGGGAGAATGTGGTAGCTGAAAGAGGAGGCGAACAGTTCATGGAGACTCTATCTTGGAATGATTTTCGTTCCATATTCTTCGACAAGTATTTTACGAATGTGGATAAAGCAGCATACAGGCGGGAGTATGATAACATCCGTCAACGAAACGATGAATCACTCACTGATTTACAGACCGGTTTTATCGACTGTTGGGATTTCTAGGTTCTTCTGCTGGACCACCTGAGGAACGGGCTGAAAAGTATCAATGGGCAGTATGTGATCGGATTCGTAAGGCTATTATTCACTCCACTTTCAACAATGTTGAGGAAGCAGTTAGGGCTGCGAAAAGGGTGGACCTGGAGAGAAAGGAATTTTTGTTGAAATTTGAGGATAATAAGAAGCGCAGTAGAGATGGGACTCGTATTCAGGCTGGCGGTGAGTCATCTCAGGGATCTGACCGAAATGGAAATGATCGTCAGAAAAATCAAGGACCGGGGAAGAACACTAAGCCATGGCATGGTAAGACTCGAAGTCAAGGTCAAATGATAACCTATCAACAACCAATTGCAGCTCAACCGGTGAATCAAAAAGGCAATCCTTCCAGACATCCGATGTGTACTCATTGTGGAAAGCATCATCCCGGAACTTGTCGTCGACTTACAGGAGCTTGTCTTGGTTGTGGAGATATGGGGCATAGGGTTAGTCAATGCCCAAAGGCGAGGAACCGACCAGAGAGTGATGCTAAGGGAGCAAATGCGCACACCACTACTGGAGGTCGAGTATTCGCACTAACTGCAGGGGAAGCTGCTAATGCTCCAGGTACATCTTCCCGTACTAATTCATTCTAATAATCATAATCTACTTCCATTGATTCTAGTTTTACCGTCGTTGGTATCTCATTAGTTATCAATATATAGGTACGATTTGTGGTATACTTCGTTATGGTGACTATGATATTTCTGTATTGTTTGATACTGGCTCCACCCACTCGATAGTATCTCATTTATTCACAAAGCACCTTACGATCATGCCTACCGCTCTAAAGCCTGCATTAGTGATTTCTACTCCTGTTGGAGAATCGATTGTTATTTCACAAGTGTACCAAAACTGTCCTATTCAGATCGAATCAATCATTAGAGAGGCTGACCTATTTCCTATGCACATGGGTGATTTCGATATTATTCTTGGCATGGATTGGTTAACACGACACCATGTTACCATAGAATGTCAAACTCGTCGTGTGCTATTTGGTGATCTATGAATCCTGACTTAGTTTACCAAGGGAGCCTACCTCGGAAGCCTCTCAAAATTATCTCTGCTCTGAAAGCCCAAAAGCTTATATCTCGTGGATGTGAGGGATTCTTAGCTTCTATAAAAGATACATCAGTGGATACTCCTCGTATTGAAGACTTTCCTATTGTTCGGGAATTCTCTGATGTCTTTCCTGAAGAACTTCCAGGGTTACCACCTGAGCGTGAAGTCGAGTTTACTATTGATTTAATCCCGGGGCGGAACCTATTTCTAAGGCACCTTATCGGATGGCTCCAGTAGAGTTAAAGGAATTGAAAGAACAACTGCAGGAGCTATTACAACTTGGATTCATTAGACCAAGTGTTTCACCATGGGGAGCACCGGTATTATTTGTGAAGAAGAAAGATGGTAGTATGCGTCTATGCATCGACTACCGAGAGCTTAATAAGATTACTATCCGAAACCGCTATCCGTTACCGCGTATTGACGATCTCTTCGATCAACTACAAGGGGCAAAGTTCTTCTCTAAGATCGACCTCAGATCAGGATACCATCAATTGAGGATCCGAGATCAAGATGTTCCTAAGACAGCATTCCGCACCCGTTACGGTCACTATGAGTTCCTAGTTATGCCTTTTGGTTTGACCAATGCTCCAGCTGTCTTTATGGACCTCATGAACAGAGTGTTCCACGAGTATTTGGACCGCTTTGTAATTGTTTTTATCGATGACATCTTGGTATTCTCTAAAAGTAGAGAGGAGCATGAAGACCACCTTCGCACGATTTTGGAGACCTTACGCCAAAAGAAGTTATATGCTAAATTTTCTAAGTGTGACTTTTGGCTTGAACAAGTGGCATTTTTAGGCCATGTTGTATCAGCTAAAGGTATCACTATGGATCCGGCAAAGGTGGAAGTTATTACTAAATGGCCTCGACCGACATCCGTCACTGAAGTTCGTAGTTTTCTTGGTTTAGCGGGCTATTACCGACGTTTTGTGGAAGGTTTCTCTCGTGTAGCATTACCTCTAACTCAGCTTATGAGAAAGGGTGTAAAGTTTACTTGGAACGAGGAAAGAGAAAAGAGTTTTGAGGAACTGAAGAAAAGACTGGTATCTGCCCCTATTCTTACGTTACCTTCGGGTTCTGGCGGATACCAAATTTATAGTGATGCATCAAAGAAGGGACTCGGTTGTGTTCTTATGCAGCATGGTAAAGTTATTGCTTATGCTTCCCGACATCTTAAACCGTACGAAGTAAACTACCCAACACATGACTTAGAGCTTGCAGCTGTAGTGTTTGCATTAAAGATTTGGAGACATTATTTGTATGGAGAGACATGTGACATCTTTACTGATCATAAGAGCCTTAAGTATATTTTCACTCAAAAAGAACTCAATATGAGGCAGAGGAGATGGTTAGAACTACTCAAGGATTACGATGCCAACATCCAGTATCATCCGGGCAAGGCGAATGTTGTGGCAGATGCTCTCAGTCGAAAGAGTGCAGGTGGAGTAGCATGTCTTCAAATCCAACCACAGATTATATCAGATCTGGATAGAATGGAAGTTGGATTACAGCTTGGTGAGTCTAACGGTTATCTAGCCAAGATGAGGATAGAATCTGATCTTATTACACGGATCAAGGAAGCTCAGAATCAAGATGGAGAACTTTGGGCGATATTACAAAATTTGAAGATAGGGAAACAATCTGAGTTTCGAGTTGATGAACAAGGAGTTATCTGGTGTGGAAATAGATTATGTGTGCCAAATGATTCAACCCTTCGTGACTCCTTATTAGCAGAGGCACACAGTTCACCATTCTCTATTCACCCGGGAGCCACTAAGATGTATAGAGATTAAGACAAAACTTTTGGTGGAGTGGTATGAAAGAAGACGTAGCTAAATACGTGAGTCATTGTTTAACTTGTCAGCAAGTAAAGATTGAGCATCAAAGAGCTAGTGGATTACTGCAACCATTAGATATTCCTGTGTGGAAATGGGATGATATTTCCATGGACTTTGTTACAGGCCTACCAAAAACATTCAAGAAGAACGACGCCATTTGGGTCGTAGTTGATAGACTCACAAAGTCGGCTCATTTCTTGCCCATCCAACAGGGTTACTCAGTTAGCAAATTATCAGAGATATTTCTGCAAGATATTATTCGACTTCATGGCACGCCATCATCGATTGTATGTGATAGAGATCCGCGTTTCACGTCACGCTTTTGGAAGGGTTTCCAAAATGCTTGGGGAACCAAATTAAGATTTAGTACCGCCTTCCATCCGCAGACTGACGGACAATCTGAACGCACTATTCAGACTTTGGAAGATATGCTTAGAGCATGCGCACTCGAATGGACAGGAAATTGGGATGAGTATCTATGCTTAGTTGAGTTCGCGTATAATAATAGTTGGCAGGCTAGTATAAATATGGCCCCGTTTGAACTTTTATATGGTCGAAAATGTAGAGCACCGATATGTTGGAATGAGGTTGGAGAGAAGATAATCGAAGGACCGGAATTGGTTAGAATTACTAATGACAAAGTTGCCGTTGCCAGAGAAAAGTTGAAAGAAGCCCAAACTAGACAAAAGAGTTATGCCGATCAACACCGACGAGCGTTGGAATTTAGAGTCGGAGATCATGTGTTTCTCAAAGTGTCACCTTGTCGTGGCATACGTCGATTTGGAATTAAAGGAAAGTTAAGTCCACGTTTTATCGGTCCGTTTGAGATTCTTGAAAGGGTTGGAGAAGTCTCGTATCGTTTAGCATTGCCACCGCAACTCTCTCATGTTCATAACGTTTTTCATGTCTCTTTGTTGAGGGGATACAACTATCATCCGTTGCACGTTATTAGTTACCCTCTTCACGCGATTCAAGAAGATCTTTCTTATGAAGAAGAACCTGAAGCTATTATTGATCGTCAAGAACGAGTTATGAGACGCAAGTCTATACCGTTCGTTAAAGTCTTATAGAAAAATCATTCTGAACGCGAGGCGACATGGGAGACAGAAGAAATGATTCGTTCACAGTATCCATACTTATTCGACAACTAAGTGTATGTTTCTAAGCCTAATTGTTAGTGATTACTCTATTCGTAAGAGGTGTGTGTTTTAAGCAGTATTACTTTCACCGTATTGTATTTCCTGAAGGATTCATGCTACATTATATTGAATTTCGAGGACGAAATTGTTTTAAGGGGGGTAGAATTATAATACCCGTAAAAAATAATAATAATAAAATAATAATAATAATAATAATAACAATAATAGTGATAATTATAATAATTTACAAATTATTAAAAATGTTTAATAAGTCCAGGGGGTAAATTGCAATTTTTGAAAACTGTTTTATAAATCTTTAAAACACAAAATAATAAAAGAGGAAAGTTGAGGGACCATTCTGTAATTTCCTCAAACCCAAAACCCATCACCGCCCGTCGGCCACCTCCGGCCACTCGCCGGCCGTAATCCGGCAACCCCCGATCTCCAAAATTACGCGGTTTTAACCAAATTAATTAACACCGACCGGTTATAAATCAAGATTCGAACCATAAACCACAATAATTCGGGAATCAAACGAAAATGCGATCTAAACAACCACGTGAACTGGTCGGCTTCTTTACAACCTGGAATCGCATTCAAACCTTAATGATAATCGAATTAATCATATACACACAATGATACAATGAATACTAAACGGACAATACTCTCAGTTGCATCTAAAAACACACAAACACACCATTTCGAAACCCATCTTGCCGCGGACCTGCAACTCAGTCGATCTCTGCCTTATAGGCATCAATTCACCAAATAGATAGAGGGCATTCGATCTTTTCATCCATTAAAAGCTTCCTGTAAGAGGAATTTGGATATCATTGGCATTTGGATAGCGATCGATCTTCATCCCTGTCGCGACTGTTCATCGTGGGGTTCATCATCGAATCGACTCCAAAACAGGTAATTCGAAACACCTACATACTCGATTCTAGACTAGGAATGAAAGCCCATCATTAATTAGGCTGTAAACATCGTTTGATGCTCAATTGAAGCAAATCGTTTCTAGGGTTTATACGTTTTAGAAATTGGGGATTTTGGGGTTCGGAATTGTTTAGCAGGCAATTGAACATAGCATTATACTCGAAATTACATAGGGATTAAAACCCTAAGCTTAATTTCATCATCGTAATCGGTTGATGGATCAATTTGATCCAAAATCGATTTAGGGTTCAAGTGATTTGGGGGTGTTTGGTTGGGACAGCTTAAGACAATTAAAAGAGGAATGCTAATGCGGCTATACGCCTTTGGTTCACTGGTTAGTGAGAAGGATTTTGGGCAGGAGGTCACGGGTTCGAACCCGGCTCCTGCCATATTTTTTTTAAAAAGCCTATTTAACCATTTAAAATTTTGTAAAAATTACCAAAAATTATAAAAACCAATTCTGTAAACTCTTTTTATTTTTAAGACCATTTACATATTTTATAGAAATTGTTTATTTAAATGCTTTAATATTTCTATAAAATATGTTTATAGAAAACACTATTAATTAGTTAAAATACTATTATTTAATTAAATAATGGATCATTATTATGTTTCAAAATAATATTGACATATTATGTAAATGAATAAGATATAATTTCTGATAGTTATGATTATATAATATTAACAAACATTATAAATAGTCCATTTTGTTTAAAATAAGTTTTAAATAGTGGATTAGTTCCGTATTTTTACAGCCAACTTACGGAAGCCATAACTTTATCATAACAGATCCAAATCAGTTAAACTTTATGTCCATGACGAAGTTCGTCGAAAGACGAATCTGTTGGTATATAAAACATCGAAAAACTCATTCGTTTAGACCTCCAAATAGTCGTTTTCGTAACAGCTAGCAGTTCTGCGCAGCTGTAAAGATCCACGTTTTCTCATTTCGGTAATTCAAATCAGAAACTTTTCTAAATGAAAGTTGTTCAGAACTCACTAATCTAGTAAACTGGAGATTTTCAGAATTTTTAGACGTCGTTTAGTATTTTTAACGAGTGCGAAAAGACAGAGACAGAACTGTAATTTTTCAAACTATAATTGGCGTTATGTTATCGTAGGTTCTCACGGCGTTAACCGAGCCTAGACTTTGTTTCTGAATATTGTCATTCGTGTATAAGGTACGGATTCCGACCTTTCCCTCTCGTAGCATGAATACCTCTCGTTCTTGATCGGTATTTTGAATTCTTAACTTGACTTGTTGGTGATTAAATCCATAAGATTATTGTTATAAGTGTTTATTGTATAATTGATATTGTTTGCATGTGATAGCCTTTATTTGCTTTGTACTCATTGTCACATGCTTCCTAAATGATTGATTATAGCTAGTGGCCTTGATTAAGGGTTATGAGCACTAGTGTAACTTATTGTGTTATATTGGCATGATTGATTGTATCATTGACCTCCATACCCGAGCACATCCACCTATGGGGACATAGGGCGTCATTGTGGCACAAGTGACGTGCTCTATCTGTGGCAGAGCGATTAGACCACAGCGTCTCTACATTATTATTATGTGTTTAGTTGTTACACATATTGATTATTGTTAAAGGAGGCGTATGGATCGATCCTAGGATATCATTGTTATTGTTATTGGTGAGATGGTTAGGTGTGTGTGCCCACATTCCTATCTCACATATTGGTGCATTAGAACTGCAGCTAATGTACACATTGTTAATTGTTATTGTTATTGGCTCACATGGGTATTCCTTTTAGATGATCATTATCATTTGATTTTCGACTTGATCATCTCATTGTTATCATGATTGACCATTGTATTGCTATTGTTTATTCCGTTACTGAGCATTCTTTGGCTCAGCCGTATTTTCTTTTGTTGTTTTCTCTTATTGTTATAGCAGGTACACAAGGGGCTCAGGGGAACGAGTGAAGAGTGTTAACTCAAGAAGTTAGGATGAGAACATTTGGATTAATAAGATTTAATAAGTACTTTGATTTTAAGACTTTATTTAAATTATGTGGACCTATGTAAGGATTTATGTGTATCTTAGTACTTTAATTCTATCGTTATGAACCTCTGATTTACTGTTTGTGTGACACGTCAGCCCTAACCGGGTTGGGGTGTTACAAATCAAGTCACAAATGACTCAGAAGATCAAAGGAGGAAAGTGTGGTGTTGGATTTTCTAACATTGCTCCTCCAATTAATCATGATTATTCATGTTTACCTTCATCTGATAACATTTGTGATTCTGATATGGTTTATGGGATTGGATTCTCTCCATCTTAAAATTTAAAACCTTCAGTCAAAATAAATTTATCTGTTGATCCTATCATAGTACCCAAACCTAAACAATCACCTGAAAATCTTTTTGCAGATAAATTGAAGGTGGATGGGTTGGTTGAAGATTGGGAGAGTGAGAGTGAGGAAGAGAATGAGAATGAATGTTTGAAAAATAAGAATGTAAAAGTTTTACAATCTGCTTGTAAACAAAATTTGTCTGAAAATGAAAAGAAGGTTGATTTGCATGAGTTGAAATCTAATAGTAAAAATAATTTGAATGCAAATCAAAGGGCAAATCAAAAAGAAAGAATTGAAAAGGATTTTAAAAGTAGATTTGTTTCTAAGGGTATAATTGAAAATGAAGAGCATATTTTAAAGAAACAAATTCTCGATTCTTTAAAAATAAACTTCATTATAATGCTAACCTTGTGAACAAAGATATGTGTAGCCCAGATTTGCAAGTGAATGATTCTTCTGCATTCAATCTCAAAATTCAACAGCCTGGTCCTTCTCCAGCACCAATCCGTATATCTAAGCCTGGTCCTACTCCAGCAATTTCAAAGTCTGGTCCAACTCCAGCAGAATCAAAGACTGTTCCTATTCCAACACCACCAATTCCAAAAGTCAAAACTGCCAAATCTCCAATCCAAAATGGTCATAATTCATCGATTTCCTCGAATCTGCAAAAGATGAACTTGCAATTGTCTAACGAGGCAAAGATTCGAGAGACTGTGGAGAAAGTTAAACCTAGTCAATCTGACTTTGGTTTTTATGACAATTTTCATAATTGTCATCCACAGTTTGTTTTCCACACACAACAAAAGAGATGCTTTCAGTGTGGAAACACAAATCATTTGGCAAATAAGTGTCCTTTTAGACAAAAATCATTAAGTAAACAAAGATTTCATAATTCTATTTCTCATAATAGAAAAATGTTTTCACTCGTGGAAAATTTTCACATAATATGAAATCAAAGGTTGTTAATGATTTTAATGTCAAACGGGATAAGAATTTGACTAATGATGTAATAGAAAATGTCAAGATTAAAAGCATAAATGAAAAGAATGATGTGCAAACCAAATATAATAATATCAAATCATTTTGTCTTGCTGCAACACAAAATATGCTCAAGTCTTGTTTGACTTGGGTACCAAAATCTAAGTAATTTTGTTACGAATGCAGGGACAACCGCAAAAGACTACTGAAAGTCTATGGCATGTAGATAGCGGTTGTTCAAGACATATGACGGGTAACTTATCATTACTACAAGATGTGCAATCATACAAAGGAAGGAAAGTGATATTTGCAGGAGATGGAGGAGGACGTATTACAAAACGTGGTACAGTTACAAACGGCGTCCTAAGTTTTGAGAATGTTAATTTTGTTGAGGAATTAAAACATAACCTGTTAAGTGTGTCTCAAATCTGTGACAAACAATATTCTACACACTTTACTAACAAAGAATGCTTAATTTTAAAACCAGGTTTTGTTGTTCCTGATGAATGGATTTTGATGAGGACTCCGAGAGACAATGACACATATCTTCTTGATATGCATTGTTCTAATTCTTTGGTAACAGCTTCTTGCTTACTATCTAAAGCCTCGGAGAATGATTCCATGTTATGGCATCGTCGATTAGGACATGTCAATCTTAAAAACATGAATAAACTTGTACGTGGAAATCATGTTATTGGTTTACCGAAAAAGAATTTCAATTAAATGAACATTGTTTGTCATGTTCAAAGGGTAAACAACATAAACTTCCTCACAAACCAGTTGCACACAACTCAGTCGAATCAATCTTACAACTCTTACACATGGACCTTTTTGGTCCAGTAAGTGTTTTAAGTTTAGGTCGAAGATCTTACTGTCTGGTTGTTACTGATGACTTTTCTAGATTTACTTGGGTGTTTTTCTTAGCATCTAAGGATGAAACTCCACACCTTTTGATCAAGTTCATTACTTTGGTGGAGAATCAGACAGAGAAAAAGGTAAAATGCATCAGAAGTGACAATGGGACAGAGTTTTGCAATCAAACTCTGAATGAGTTTTGTGATTCCAAGGGAATTGCCAGACAATTCAGTGCTGCTGGCACTCCACAACAGAATGGAGTTGCAGAAAGAAGAAATAGAACATTGATTGAAGCTGCTAGAACGATGATCTCTGCTGCCAAATTACCTTTGTTCTTTTGGGCTGAAGTAGTAAATACTGCATGTTATGTTCAAAATCGTGCTTTAATCAACAAAAGATTAAATAAGACTCCATATGAAATCTTTTATAAACACAAACCCAAGGTTAAATATTTTAAAGCTTTTGGTTGTTCTTGCACTTTGTTGCGTACAACTGAATCTAGTTCAAAATTTTCTGAAAAGGCTGATGAATGTTACTTTGTGGGATATGCTGCCAATAAAGTTGCATATCGTTTATAATAAAAGAACTAGACAAATAGTCGAGTCATTTAACATTGATTGGCACGAGCTTAACATAACTGATGCAGGTTCAGCTCCTTCATGGGTTTATGATTATGAATCTTTGTTCATAAATTTTAAAATTTCTAAACCTTCATCTGCAGATTCTACTTCTCAAGCAATATCCTTGGACAACAAAATCATTGAGGACCTTTCATCTTTGATATCTGATGATTCTGCTGTTGCTTCATCATCCAAAGATATTCCTACAGCTTCTGTACCTGTATATGCATGTTCTGAGTCATTAGAAATTCCTACTCAGGAGCTGGAAGAATCATTGAGTTCTCCATTATCTTCATCTTCTTCAGAAACTATACATACACCAATAGAAATCATTCAAGTTCCATTTGAAGAATCTCCAAATGTGTCTACTGCTTCTGAAACTCATGTTTCAGATGACACACTTGAAGAAACTATTGTGTATCAATCTCAACACTCTGAAGAAGCTCTTGATAATGTTGAACATATTACAAATTTGGAAGATGGAATGGTTGCAGATGAGATTCCTCAATTGAGAATACATAAAACTCATCCAACTGAAGCAATCATTGGTCCGTTGCACGAAGGTGTAATTACCAGAAGTCGATCAGGGACAATCAACACATGTCTGTATGCTTGCTTTCTATCACAAATAGTGCCCAAGAATGTGGAAATGGCACTCAAAGAAAACAGCTGGATAGAAGCAATGCAAGATGAGTTGATGCAATTTCAGAAACTCAATGTTTGGCATCTTGTTGAACTTCCAAAGGATAAGCTTCCGATTGGGACAAAGTGGATCTTTAGAAACAAGACGAATGAAAAAGGTGTTATAGTTCGGAATAAAGCACGTCTTGTGGTGCAGGGATTTTACCAAGTTGAAGGATTGGATTATGAAGAAGTGTATGCTCCAGTTGCAAGACTAGAAGCAATACGCATTTTTAGCCTTTGCTTCATACATGAACTTCAAGGTATACCAGATGGATGTTAAGACTGCATTTTTATACGGAGAAATGAAGGAAGAAACCTATGTTTGTCAGCCTCCTGGATTTGAAGACCCAGATCATCCTGATTATGTATACAAGTTGGATAAGGTGCTATATGGTTTACTTCAAGCACCTCGTGCTTGGTATGCAACTCTGACTGAACATTTGCTTGCAAATGGTTATTCAAGAGGTGCAATTGATCAAACCTTATTCATACGAAAATCAGGCGATGATATCATTTTGGTTCAAATCTACGTCGATGATATCATTTTTGGCTCCACAAATGATAGTATGTGCACGGAGTTCGAAGAGGTGATGAAGAAGAAGTTTGAGATGAGTTCCCTTGGGGAAATTTCATTTTTCTTGGGTATTCAGGTTACTCAATCTGAGACGGGTATTCTCATTCATCAAGAAAAGTATGTTCAGACAATTCTTAAGAAATACAAGTTTCAAGATTCCAAAGTAGCTCCAACTCCAATGGCTTCTCGTCCTACTCTTACTCCAGATCCATTAGGAGAATCAGTTGATCAACATCTTTACAGATCGATGATTGGTTCCCTCATGTATCTTACTGCAAGCAGGCCGGACGTCATGTTCCTGTTTGTCAGTGTGCCCGCTATCAAAGTGATCCAAAGGAATCACACATGAAAGCTGTCAAGCGGATCTTCAAGTATCTCAAGGGTCAACCTAAACTTGGTCTTTGGTATCCTCGAAATTCCGATTTTCAATTTATTTGCTTATACTGACAGTGATTATGGTGGTTGTAACTTAGACAGGAAATCAACCACAAGAGGATGTCAATTCTTGGGCAACCGACTCATTTCTTGGCAGTGTAAGAAGCAGAACACTGTATCCACATCCACTGCCGAAGCTGAATATGTGGCTGCTTCGAGCTGTTGCTCCCAGCTTGTCTGGATTCAGCAACAACTTCTCGATTATGGTCTCAACATTTATGACACACCAATTTGGTGTGATAACACGACAGTACTAAACATCGTGAAAAATCCATTCAACACTCTAAGACTAAACACATTGACATCCGCATCCATTTTATCCGTGACTGTTTTGATCGTAAACTTATTCATCTAAAACAAGTGCCGTCAACTGAAAATATCGCTGATTTATTTACCAAGGCGTTTGATCATTCTCGATTTGATTTCCTTGTGCAATCATTGGGAATGATTAACTTTGGATAAATTGGTTTAATGAATCTTCACAAAAGAATTTTTCAGTTTTAATAAAGAATAAAATTGCAATTGTTTCTTTTTCTTAAAGAACAATCACAATTTTAGGGGGAGAAATTTAGAAAAACAAGTTCTGAAAAATATTTTTGGTCTTAGGGGGAGTTAAGATCAAAGGATTGCCAAAATCAAAAGAAGAAATTTCATACTTAAAATGAGAAATGATATTACAAAGTTCAAAACGAGTATAAGTACTTTCAAAGGCTTAAATACGAATACACTTGGATTATGTTTGATATGTTGATAGGCTTTGCTTTCAGAAATGAAAAGATCATAATTGAGTGATTACACTTGAATTAAAGAAATATGATTTAGTGGGGAACATATCAGGATTCTGTTCCAAAAATGTTCTAACACAGACTGAGAGATATAATCTTGTCATACTCAAGCCTGTATATGATTGATTCAGTGATTATCATAACTATATATATATATATATATAAATGATAAAAACACAAAAAGAAACAAAGGAGAAAAACACAAAAAGAAAATAATTGAGCAAAAACGATGCCAACAAAGGCCATATAGGATATAAGATGCCAAAAGCACAACAAATCAAAAGATATGTCTAAAAGACATACATACTATATGGTATATATTTTCTATTTTGAGAATAGTTTTTAACTTTGGAAGGCAAAATCGAAAGATGGGGCATGTAAGTCCGGATGGCTTGTAAGTCCTAAACATCTTGAGAGGGCAGACGTAAGTCCGGATGGCTGTCAGTAAGTCCTTAAACTTGTTAATATTCCGGGTTAAGAAATATTTCTCAGGCTAGTTATGCTCAAATAGTTATATTTAGGAATACAATAAATGGTATCACTGATCATCAATGCATGGTTTAAGTCAAATTGAGGTGACTTGAAAATCTCAATAGTGTCTTGAAGGATAATAATTACTTTACAGAAGTTCTGATTGTGGGATCCACTGACTTATATAAATCAACACAAAACATGATATATATCACTCATTATGTTTCTGAGTAAAACATGAAGTATAAGTTTAAAGCGGACAACAGATATTGACAATCAACTTAACCAGTTATTTTAAATAAAGCCGGACAGAGTCTTAACTTGACAAAGAACTATATGATCTCATTATGAAAATTCTTATACAAAAACAAGCAAATCCGATCTTGATTCTTTAATTGTTTTCATTCTTTTGTTATTTTGTATGTAAGTGTTTGTTTTTATTTCACTTTTATAGTATTTTATTTTTAGGACAAATAAATAACAAGAAAATTTTTGAAAATTGAAGATTCAGTAAATTAATTAGTCACTTGGTACATAACATTTTATGTTGACATAATTCATTGAAAATAAAAGATTGAAAGTTGTGTAAAAATAAAAGGGATTTGAAAAGTTGAAATTTTTGAAAATCACTGTTTCGCACGCGAAAGGGAAAGTCACGCGAAAGAGCAGGTCTTGCGAAAAGCCTTGTCACGTGATTCGGCTGGGGTATAAAAGTCACTGTGTTCTAGAAAAACCACTTTTCGCTCAAACTCTTACCCGAAAACCCTTTTCGCATATTCTCTGAATACTCATTTCGCATACACCAAAACAGACTTCATTTCACTCTTGTTGTGATTGTGTTCTTATTTCGTTATCATTACTCTCAGATTGTGATTTAAAGGTATAACATGCTTGATCCGGTTACTGTAGCTATGAAATGTTAAGTGGAACCTAACATCTTGAAATTAAAATCTTAATAAATGGACGTTAAAGTTGAAATTGAACGATGAAATACATCTAATAGACCTAGGCGACAGCAATGGATTGGACTTCATGGATTAAATCGATTTGTGAACTGTTAATTTGAATTTGGGTTTTGCGAATCGCACAAGAAATGAACAGACGCGAAAAAAGGGTTGTCGCGTGAACCTGGTTCTCGCGCGTGAACCTTGGTTTCGCATGAAATACAATTTTGCTTGAATCCAGTTTTTCGCAAAATGTTTTCGCGTGAATAGTATTGTCGCCCGAAACCATTTTGTCGCATAATTACACTTTTCGCACAAACTGAGTTCTCGCATGAAACTGTGTTTCGCATGACAGAAAATGTTTGAAATTTTCTCAAGTGTTGATGTTGGTGTATCTACTGACTAATCACTTATACTTAGTTTTCGCATAATACATCTTTTGTTGATAAAACTTTAAGTGTATTACATGTATTCACAAGTGACTAAACTTTGAAATAATAAATAGTGTCAAAGTGTTAACTTTTCTAAGTGTAAAAAACATAAGTGTTGAAACTATTTTGGCATAATTAAGTTATATTCTAAGTATTCTAATCTTGATCTTATTTGACAATGCAGATGGCACAAATGATTTTTAATAAGAATCATAATTGTGTTGCATACTTGGATGAGGTTCCGGAAGGGAAGGAATTATTTTCTTCTATGATCGAGGGACTAAAGAATTCTAGGATTGTTTATGCCATATCTGCTGATCCAGTCATATACTCTGAGCTTATTGATTCTTTCTGGAGCACAGCTGCTCTAGAAAAAGACCAAGCTGGTAATCAGATTATCACTGCCACAGTCAAGGAGAAAAGAGTGACTGTCTCACAGGCTATTCTAAACAGAGTGTTACTGTTTGATGATCAAGATAATGCTCCAACTAGACTTGAGGATGATGTTGTGATAGATTGTTTGACTCGTATGGGATACGAGTATAGATATCCAAGTCTGGAAAAGAAGTGGTTACCACCATACTGGAAATACTTATTTCACGTGGTAATCCACTGTCTAAGTAATCTGAAGGCTGGGATGGACAGTCTTAGTGCTGTGTTTGGATCCTTATTGGTTTCTCTGGTGGATGATATTCCATTTAGTATTTCTGGCGTTATATTTCAAGAGATGGTGAAAAACGCTACGGCCAATCCAGGGAGAAATTTATCATGTATCCCAGATTCATTCAGATGGTTATCAACGATGCTTTTCCTGAGCTTGCCACTCAGAGATCTCCAAAATATGTTGTACAGACGATTAAGAAGGAGATTTTTACACACCTCACTGGAGCCAGAGGAAACAAATGCTCTGGTGAAAGTTTTGCAAAGATCGGAAAATTCTCTGAGATTGAAGAAATGTTGATGAGTTTGGTGAAGGTGCTCATACTGATGAGGCACAAACTGGTGCTTCTACTTCTACTGCTAGAGATAATTTGGATGAAGAGATTGAGAAGCTGTTTGAAGATGAGCCTGTGCGTGAAGGAGGAATGGAAGAAGTTGTTCACTCTGCTTCCAGTTCTGAGACTACTAGTGATCAAATAGGGAATGTTCCCTATGTGATCCAAACTGATCCAACCCCATCTACTCCAACATCTTCTCGACCAAATGAGGAAGACAGGGATACTGATTATGTCCCTGAAGAGTCGCCAAGTACCTCCTCACGAAGAAAACGTATGGCAAGAAGGAGAGATTATCCGACAAGAAAGAGAGGCCGAGGTATTGTACCAAGGAGACCAAGAACACATGTGGTTGTCACTGAAACTGATCAAGATCAGACAACCAATGTGACTTCTTCTGCTCCTGAAACAGAAACAGTTCCTGTTTCTGGAGCAGCTAATATTTCTGGCTCAGGTTTTTCTACACCACCTCATCAAGAAATTTAGAGTTTGATGTCGATACACTCTTGAATACTCCTCCTGAGTTTCAAAGGAGAGAGGAATCAACAAGCACTCCTGGTTCTATCACATTGGAAGAAAGAATAAAGAACCTGGAGAAAGAAAACTTTGAGAATATGAAGTTGATTGCTGAATTAAAGAAAGGCAATGATGAAAAGACAAATCTGATCAACATGATTCATCTCGACTCAGCTATCAAAGACACAAGATTGGCCTCTCTTGAACAACAAATGAAGAGCATGTTTGACTACACTTCTGGGTTGGAGAGACAACTGAACGAGCTGAGAGAATTCATTTCACAGACTTATTTTCATCAGCCACCAATCATAAGGTCTACAACAGTAATTGGTGAATCAAGTAGACGCTCTCCAAGCCCACCTCCTACTGAGACTGTTCCTGAGAAGGAAACGGTCAACGAAGCTCAAGCATCTATTGTACAGCCAAGTGTTAGCACTACTGAAGATGTTCCTATTTCATCTGAAGTACCTATCACCGAAGCTTACACATCTACAGCTTTCGTTGAGCCAGGAACACATGGTTTCTATGCCTATTGTTCATGAAAGGGGATGAAGAGTTAGTTGATTATGCTGATTCTGATGATAATGAGGATGATGATGATGAGGATGACGATGAAAATGATGATGACGATGGTGGAAATGATGGTGATGATGATGATGGTGGAGATGATGGAGGTAATGATGGTAATAATGATGATGGAGGTGATAATGATGGAGGTGATGCTTCAGGTTCTTCTTCGAGTCCAACTAGATACTAACACTGATAATGTCGATCGACCAAGTGTTAGTGATCCAGAAGGATATGATCCACTGGACCCTGCCACGGAAAGTGTGTATGAAAAGGAACTGTATTCTTTTCAACAAACTCATCTGGAGCTGTTGAAGAAGAACTTGATATGTTTGATGATCTGGAAGAGCAGAATGAATATACAGACATTTTTGGGAACAACCTTCAAGAGCTATTCAAAGACATCAATCTTGAAGAAGGAGAAATCCCCAATGAGACTGTGAGTGTGAAACTCCTGCTGTTGCTACAAAGACAGATACTACTGGTCAGATTGCCCTATACACTAGAGGAGGTTTACAGTTCAAAGCACCACCACCACCTACTGAAGCTCATTTTCTGTTTATATCAAAGCCAAAACAGAAGTATGGTGAAATGTCTCATGTCATTAGCTGGGGTTATGATGGCGAGAAAAGATGTATGTCATAAAGAGAAGGAATGGAGAAATTGATTATCTAAAAAGCACTCAAGACTTCCATACTCTACGTGCTGCTGATTTATACTCCATGGGCAAAGCTCCATTCTTCAATGAAAGTAATTACAGTGAAGCTGAACTGATAAGATCACTAATACGAAGGGAGATGCGCACAAACTTCAAGATTTTAAGACTGCAAAATCAAAGTTGATTGATGACTCAACAAGAATTGATGAAAATACTAAAGCTCCTATGAAGATACGAGTCTATCAACATCCCAAATTTATCAGAAAAGTCCCTGTGCATGCTCCAGTTCCTCCCAACACTTTGAAGCAACTTATATCTTGGAGATGTGAAAAGGATTCCGGTCACGCTGTGATCAGATGTATAGACAGGTCTTATCGAATCATTGATCCAGCAGACTTGATGAAGTTTGGCAAAGACGACTTACTCAAGCTATTACACTGCTCTATTTCAGCTGATGAGTCTGTTTATTTTCTATCTTGCCAGTACGTGTGGATGATTGACCGGATCCTGAGAAACAAATGGTATGCCTATGCAGGCTCATACAAGAAAGCAAACGTTGACTTTGATTGAATATGTTTCACCGAGCCTAGGGGAGATTGCAGAAGACTAATCAAGGCTCGGCAAAACATCATATGCGAAAGTCTGATCTGTGCGAAAAGCAGAAGCTACGCGAGATGCAGTTCCCACGCGAGAAGCAGATCTCACGCGAGAAAGGAATCCACGCGAGAGATTGAAGCCGTGCGAAAGCTAGTTCCACGCGAAAAGCGTGTCGCGCGAGAACTCATGTTTTGTATAAATAGCTTGTTTTCGTTTTGTAATTAAGCTTTTCATTCATTCATCATACTGTACTGTGCGAAAACTGCACAAGACCTGTTATAGGTTGTTCAATTCAATCGAAGAAGCATTTTATGTTCAATCCAATCTTCTTTTCTATCCAATCATGTTTACATTCCGCATTCACGTGATTGAGATCGTGTGTTATTGATTCTTGGGAGATTTCATAGGTTTTACAGAATGCATAGCAATAAGCATTGAAATCACAAAAGATTTGGTTTCCGATTTACCTGAAGTACATTTAATATTTAATTAATATAATACTAATAATATGGTCTACGTTTCGTACTCTCGGTTCAGGTACGGTGTCGGTTATCGGTTGCTTCCATTCACACGTAGCACACTCAATGCCAATTCATTTCGAACACATATAACCCCATTTTCACGTATATAAGTATTAAGTATTCAGTTATTACTATTATTACTATTATATTATTTTTAACCATAGGCTTAACAGCACGACCCACCAGTAATATATTTATGCACACTAAATATATGTTACACCTATATATTAGATATATGTAACATCCCATATAATATAATATATAATATATATGAACAGACTAAATATTCCTCATAAAATCTGGCTATGAGCACACATCCATAAACATATGAACCCACATACATGTATCTAAAATCTCACACATAATTTACATATGTACACAATGCATAGCACCCTTGGATGCCTACCGTCATGCATACACCAACATGAACATATGCCCAATTAACATTCAATAATACATATATATATAATATATGTAATAATCCCACTTACACAAAATATTGCATATGTACCACATAAGCAAGTGCATCCTGCATGAACTTTGATACCTCATATACACACATATAACCGCCACACCAACCCCATAGACATCGCATATATACATACAATTTTGTAGAACACACATACATGTATACAAAACACAGAACACATATAATTTCTACAAACACACACAGACATAACACACACACACACACCACACACACTATAGAAACACACACACTCATGTAACATACACTATCAAAACACACACACCACCGCATGCATATCACACCTAACTACACCTCCACAGTCACATATATACATATATACGCTCGATTTAAACACACACCTACATTCCCGTGCCCTACACACCACCGGGGCTCTCCCAATAGAAAGTTTCGAGACCCAACTCGATGCGTTCACACCGGAACCGGAACCTGTCACGCATACATGCAATATATATATATATACACATATATAGATAGATAGATATATATAGATATACATATATATATATATATATGTATATATAGATATATATATGTATATATGTATATATATATGTATATATGTGTATGTATGTATATATGTATATATGTATGTATATATGTATGTATATATGTATGTATGTATATATGTATATATGTATGTATATCTATACTATATTAATATGCATATAGGGAGGGTAGAATTGTAATTTGATAAGATCTCTTAATTTTAAGAGTTGTACAACTCTTAAAGCATAGCATACAACCCATAAAGCCCTGAATTCCTCTAGAAACAAACAAACAAGTATTTTAAAAACCCTGATTCTATTTCAAATTTAAAAGATATAACATTGTTCAATCACTCTCTCTCAGTGATCAACTATCCCACCTGAAACACCACCATATCCCAAGATCAAGAAGAGATCGAAGGAAAGGGCTAGTCGGTCAATCACTGGAGGTCTCCCACGTCGGTTCTCGACCAACAACGGCTATGGGTGGCGCGATTGGTGGTGTTGCATTGATGAGAGAGGTTGTTAGCGACAACAGCTGCCTCCTCGACAACAGTTGCGGTGATAATAGTCCGACCTAATCACGTTTCTGATGGCGGTGACGCAAGAGCGATGGGATGTTTGCGTTGTAAACACAAATCTAAGCATCGACGGTGCAAGGCTGACTTCAAACGGAAGAGGAACCAGAGTTCCATGATGCATGGGATAAACAAACAGGTTAGTATTTTCTTTCTTGAATCTAGGGTTTGCGTAACTGTTAAAAAGGAACAACATGGTTTTGGAATTATAATTTAAAGATCTAAGTCTATGATCAATATCATTCAGTTATAAAACTAATTTTTGTTTGAAGAAATTACAGATGTTGAAAGGCCTTTTAAACACATGGAAACTACGAATGTTTGATATATTAGGAGCCTAAGAAGACGACGAGTGGAACTGTTAATTCCCTTACGGTTTGATTAAATCTTACGATGTGGGCTTTGTTTAATATAATTCTAATATCATTTGGTATGCAGGGCTATGATTCAATCCCAAGGGAAATTCCTGACCCAAAGCTAACAGAGTTAGACGAAGCGGTTAACGAACCAATAAAAGGCGTAGTAAGGTAGGGCGGTTCGCTTGAGTTGCTCAACCGCCCCTTAGCCCGGTGCTATCGAATGAGGTAAAACGGTAGTCTAATTCTAAAGAATGGTCAGAGATGTGCTCCTATGGGCATATTTGATGGAGATGATGGTGATGCAACAAAATTGAGTTGCTGATTTTAAGCTGGTAAATCATTCTACAGTCCCGGTGGCTTGGCTTCATGTATTTTACCTTTGCTTTTTAAGATTGATTGAACAGCTATTACTAACCATTGGTTTGTGTTTGCCTATATTGTTGTGATCTATGAAAAGATCAAATACCTTGAATTTTGTTTTCTTTTATTAATTTAAGTTTTAACAGTATACGAGTAAAGGCATATTCATGCATTTTGCAGGCTTTTACTTTGTAGGTTTTGGTCTTTAATTTGAGTTGTCTTCATCCTTAAGGTAAATGATTTTCTTTTACAAATTTGTTTCTGGTAGAAGATAAAAAAACCAACAACTTGACATTGATGATAATTTTAGCTTGAGACCTCCCTAAACGTGACGTGTAATGGCTAGACTAATCACACAGGTCAAATTTTGACTTATAGTAGAATATTTTCTTATAAAGATTTCATTGTGTATGAAAACTAATTGCAGCTTTGGTGGATTTATGAATGCACTGAGCATGTTAAAAAAATAAATAATAGAGTTGTATATTCAGAAAGAAGTTATCCTTCTAAGTTTTTTTGATGAAAATTTGAGAAAAAAAACATATGATTATATTTAATTAAATCTGTAATATGTTGTAATATATTAAATTATTTTAATTTCTTAATTGTTAGGTAGTTTAGGATTTCAATTGGTATGATGGTTTTAGTTTTGGATGTTACTGCAACTTGCTACAAGATCACTATTATATTTTTGTTATTTAAGTTACTTTAGATTGTTACCTTGTTCCAATGTATAGCTATATCATTATGTTTTTACACTCGAAGAGGGATCAAGATTGATGGAACATGATGTGCTTCGGTTCCAAAATAGAATGCCTCCACCATGAAGCATGATGCTAAATGATCTGGTATCTCACTACTTTATAAACAGGGTATGTTATGTTTTTTTATTTTTATGTTCATGAGAAAATGGTAGTAAATTGAATTGTTAATATAATGTTTTCTAAAAAAATTTGTTCTTGGAAAAGTGATAGCAAGTTGAACTATTATGATTATTATTTTGTTTGTAATGGCCTTCTACTGTACAACCTTTATTTAAAAGTAATTAATGTCTTAGATGTTGATCTATTGGATGAATTTTAGTTTAACCTCCCACCCACCTTTTTATAGTTTAAAAAGTTATTATTTAATAATTATGTGTGCTACACATTACACCAAGTACTTTAGTAATACATTTACTCTAATATGTTGTTAGTTCCTTTTCATAACAGGCAAGTGTTTTGTAAGTACGTGTTTTTATTGTTTTTTGGTCTTAGTTCAGTCATGTATGATAGCTTGAGATTTTTATGTAGATTCTATAACATTTAATGATCTTATAGATTAGCGTAACCATATCCCAAAATTGCTATTGATTTTTTTACTCTATTGCATTGCATAATTAGGAATGAAGGAATAGAAACAATGTAAACTATCATTTGAGTTTTTTCTTTAAAAGCTAAACTAAACATCTTAGAACTTCACACTTCTATAACGTGGATGTGTTTAGTTACGTTTACCAATTCAATATTTCATGTTTTTTAATCTAATCCAACTTTTGAGAATTGGTTTCTCACTTTAGTAAAAAGTTAATTCTGTTTGAAGACATGAAGTTCAAAAGTCAATATTTTAAAAGTCATACTGTCATGAACCATTTTGACAGTTTGGTTTGATCTCACCAACTCAAAAACTACTTTATTTAACCAGTTTTACCATTCAATGTCAACTAAATTTAATAATCCAATTTGAGATGTTGGATAATACCACCAACTCTAAAAACAATTCACGCTTAATTTGACTCTATTTGATAGTTTGTAGGCTTAATTTGAAGTAAAAATTTTCGTTTAAAGGATTAATCGGACTCAAAAACAATTACAGATTGCACAATTAATTTGAGAGTTCAAAAATTTGACTAATGTATTTAAATTCATATTTGATTACAGGCTAAATGTGACAGTTTAGTTTAAAGACTTCATTTGACTCAAACATTTGATGTTAATTATTTACTTTAGTGATATGATTTGATGCAATTGTAGCTAAGGTATTATTTAACGTATTGATTTAATCTAATTGCATTTAAATTCACATTTGATACTCTATAGCTGCTTATTTGATCCACTGCAACTGCATATTATTTTGTTTGGTCCATTACAATCCATACGCACATCAAGTACAAGAAATGGGCAAAAATGTTGTTTCATTTATGCAAAATGTTTGGATCACTATCATTTGACAATTAGTTCATTTTAAGCAAACAAAGTTCCTTAGTAGAATTCTATTGTTACCACAAGAACTAAACATGAAATGCCTCTTATTGTAATTATATTATTTGATATGCAGGTATGCGAATTCGACTAGGGTTGAAAACACGGAGAGAGAGTGGAGGGACCTGATTTTTCACAAGGTAAGGTTGTATTTTTGTTCGGTGTTTAAATTCTAAATGCAGAATGTGTATACGCAAAAAAACTGAGAGTAATAAATTTGATCATTGTGGGATTTATTCTTGAATTAATCATCTATTTAGTGTTCTATGATATTCATTCTGGTTTGAACATTTTAGCTTGGCTTTTTTAGTTGAATCTTGAAGTATATGATAAAGCGGGTTATCCTTGTTTCAAATCTTGCATCTTTAATATATATTTTTTAGGTGCCATTGATTTATGTCTGCTTTACTTTTTCTCATCAAAATTAAGAGTAGACAGATTACACTAATACTACGAAAAAGGAAACTAACAAAAGTGCTATATAATGTCACGAGAATGTTGATAAACTAATAGAGATTGAGTATCGTGATGTAAATTATCACTCCCGCCGCATCGCGCGGCTTCCCTGCTAGTATGTATATGTATGTATGTATATATATATATATATATATATATATATATATATATATATACTAGTAGGAAACCCGCACGTTGCAGCGGGATCACGGCAAGAATCGACATCAGTTCATTACAATAACCGTATTAAGCACATTTCTTTTCTTTTGCTTCTCTTCACCCACCTGAAACAGAAAAAAAAAAGATTAATATAAATGATATGTTACTTATGATTCCAAAAACAGTAATTAATATTATCTAATATATTAAACTATGTATCAAACTGCTCTAGATTGCATAGATATTCTATTAATTCAAAGATAAATGATACATATCTCTAGTAAGAAACCGCGCGATGCGGCGGCGGGAATAATTTACAAAAGCGATACTCATTTTTTATAGTTAATGGATACTCTCATGGTATGATACTTCTATTAGTTTTCTTGTTCATATCAAACTAGTGCATTACACACATTTGGACCGGGCACAATAAAGCCGGATAACAGAAAAAAGTATTTGGACAGAATCAAACTGACACTAAAACAATACTAAACTAAGACAAACACAAAAAACAAACAAACAAACCAACCAGATAAAACTTGAACTAAAATATTAATTATTTTGTACAAGCTATATAGCATGCATTAGGACATACGCGCCATTTCAAAAACCTAGAGAAAGTTTAATTACAAACTGGCAATATAACAACATGGTTTTGGACTTCATGGCATTTGTTCATATACCTTCACATGTTCAAATTTAAATGATTTGTGTTGCAACTGCAACACCGACAATTCCATATAACAATGCACAAAGAGGAAGATTAACTCATTGTCCAAAATCATATTACTTTTGTTTTATCTTGTGTATTGCAATCTTCTTCAATGTCATCTTCATCATGTTTCATCTCTGAGTTCACCATTGCCCTCAACACTACAACAAGCAACAGACATACAACCCGAAAACCCAGTGAGTTTAAAGGTAACAACTAACAACTATTTTGAACATCTTAACTAAAATCATTATGAATGTATAAAATTCTTCCTATAAAACTAAATCAATTGATACATGACACATACTAACCTGAAATACAACAACTGTAATGCCAACCCACTTATAAAGTTGTTCAGTGATTCAAGTACTATATTTGTTCCCAATGATGGTCAAGCACGATGAAGAGAACCAAAGCCACCTTCAGTAGGATGAATAGTTTTCATAATAACATATTGCAAAATTCAAGACTCAAGAAAAAACACTTAAAAATGGTACATTTTAAGTCCTTGACATGTTTCTTTATGATGATGTTGTTAGAAGTAATTTTACCATGTGCAACTAAACATGTTCTCTAATATTTAACATTAAGAATCTTAATCCCTAAATTTAACCATCAATTCGAATCCTGTGCAGCTAAACATGTTTCTTGGTATTTAGCTTTAAGAATCTTAATCCCTTAATGCAACCACCAATTTGGATTAAAAAGCACTTGCACATCAGATCAAAGGCATACCTCATTCGTCTAATACAACTTCAATTCCCAGTACGAAATGCCCTAGGAGGTATGAAATTAGCAGTTGATTTCAACAATATAAATGACAAAACTATAACGCAGATTAATACACATTCCCTATGCTTTTTGTTTAATTTTTCTGCCTTTAATGTTCAGCAATACCTTTCAATAATGGCTAAAAGGTTAGACATGATGAATTTAATCAATTCACAACAGAAGTGGACATAATTAAGAAAATAAAATAGTATACCTACCTGAAATTACAAACATAATTAAAAAAGAATACCTGCCTGAAATACATACAAGGATGTATAGTAATAACTGCAACATGGAGTAAGCATGCTGCGCATTTGTTATCTCATATATCCAATTGCAACATGGAGTAAGCATGCTGCGCATTTGTTATCTCATATATCTAATTTGCTTGACCTTAAAGTTTGCTAATTGACACATGATATTGACTCATGATATTGACTCATGTTCAGAGTTAGAATTTAAAACATAAGTTTTGAATGGTAACCCTGTTTTAAGAAACAAAACACAAGTAAATCCTAAAGTCACACAATTAGGTCCACCAAGACACCAACTGGCAACATGTCTTAATCCTTCCCAAAATTTTAACTTTGAGGTTAATAATAATACTACTGTTCATACTAACACTTACCTGGATGAACCAAAGTCTTTCGACCTCCCAACGATGAGATCACACAAATGTTAAATGAAGCAATTACACCTGGGTGGCTTCCAAAAGGTTTGAACCATTTGCTTTGTTTTCTTTTAAGCTATCATTATTATTTTATTATACCCGTTTGGAAAGAAAAAAAGAAAAAAAAAAGAAAAGAAAAGGAAATGATCTGAACTTCCCTATCTGTTAGTTAATGTGTTGATATACTAACTTCTTATATTTAAGATCAACTCAAGTAAAAGAGATGATCACCTCTTATAATAGAAAATGTTAAAAAGCATTCATTAGAATGGAAGCAGACCTTGGAACACTCCACCCCTTTGCAAATGTGGAAGTGTGGGTGAAGGGTGCATGTGCGAGATCCAGCAGGTTGTCTAATAGTAGTCCATGCTCCACGGGTAGTTCCATGACAATCTGTCCTCCACAGTAATCTTATGTTAGTTAGTAGAATTACATGATCATTATAACAAGAAACCTAGACAAATTCGAACTCGAACTATTGAATAAAAAGAGTGTCTAAAAGTACCTCGGCGTGTATTTGGAATCCCTTAGGTGGTTGTAGTGAAGGAATTATGGCAGAAGGAGGCTCATTGCCCGGCCAGATCCATATCATACCTTCCTGTTCGAAGCATGGAAGTGATTTTATTTTCACATTAACAAATTTAGTTGAAGGCATTTTTTCGCATTTCCCATCTGTAGAGTACTCCCAACCTGAAAACAAACTTTGAAAATAAAGACCAAATACAGCATCTTCATATATAATGGATATTTTTTTGTTATAATTTGTATTAAAGGCAAAAGCCAACTTAATTTAGATATTACCATGGTAGGGACATTGGACCCGACCCTCATTTACAGAGCCTAAGTCAAGAGGGCATGCTCTATGCGCACATGTGTTCCGTATACATCCTGGTTTCCCATCTTTCCCACAAAATACTACCCATGGTTCTTCGAAGCAGTCAATTGGAATCTGCATTTTTAAATTAAATTGATAAGATATCATATTTGTATAGGTAAGATTCATAATGTGAAAGGTAGCAAAAGAAATAAATATATCTGTTTTTTTGTTGATCTCATGCAATAGTTTTGCATCTGTTGCATTAAATTACAACAAAAACTGGACCTGTGAAAATCTGAAAACTGAACTACAAAAAGCTATTTCAAACCCTAAAAATACTGCAAATCAAACAAAAACACACAAACCAAACCCAATCAACGGGTGTGTAGAATCAGCTCATCTCAAACCACAAAAATTCTTCATCAAAACACACAGACCTAAGCTAAAAAGAACATAATTTCTGCAAATCTGAAACACTAAAAACCCTAAAACCCTAAAAACTGAAATGAAACAAAAAGTAAGAAAAAGAACCTCAGAATCTGAGATGATGTATAGAGTAATTCTTCACGTTTTGAAGTGTATAAATCGATCGACACCACCAAATCGTAGCTTGAAGTAGTTAGGGTTGTCGATCAACACCACCAATCGCGCCACCGCAACCGTTTTTGGTCGAAAACCGACGTGGATGATGGTGGTGGTTTGTGGGGGGAAGTGTTTGAGGCGGAGCTTGCAGTAGCAGGGGTGGCGGAGGAGTGGATGCCGGTGGCGAAGCCGATGGGTTTGGTGGGGGGGGTGGGGGGGGAGTTTGAGAGCGACGGGTTATGCCCTGAGAGCTGGTTTAAATTTTGAATCCTTTCACTTTGTGCTTTGGTTCACTTTGTGCTTTAAAGTTGTACATAGAGCTCTAAGGGTTGTACATCTCTTAATTTTAAGAGATTGTGTAAAATTACCTTTTTGCCCTAAAGAGTTGCTTATTAATATAGTAGTAGATATATATATCCAAATCCACACGCATATTCATGGTTGACAACACCGAGTACCACCCGAAGTCTCTAACCCCTTTATCCAACCGGATCACATCTAACCCGAACACAGTTGTATCATCGAGCGCATAGACCCACCACATTCATACGTACGCGACAACCCCACACCCGAGGTCCTACGCAGACAAAATAAAACATATCGGGAGAAGAACGTACTGACTTTGCTATACGATCTACGCTTGCGATCGCCGGAGAAGTACATGAATAGAGCAAGAAGGTTGGTGATCACCGGTGGTTTTCGAAGAAGGGAACTGCAGCGGCGAATAAGGTTACAGGGAGGGGAGGTTTTGAATGAGGAGGTGGTACTGTGGGTTAAGAGATTTAAGTGTTTGAGTTGGAGAATTGACACTTAGGTCCCCTAACCATAATGGAATGCCACTTGGGACCCTTCTAGTTATATAATTCACCTAAACACAACTTACTTTAATTAATTTAATTAAATAATCATTACTTCAATTAATTTTAATCACATAACAAAGTTAAGTAATTTATTTAAATAAATCGTGTTAAGAACATTGAAATAACGGAGGTTGAATTGACGGTGTTCTCCTGGAATTACGGGGTGTCACATCATCCCCTTGTTGAAGGAATTTTCGTCTCGAAAATTAGAACGCTAGCATTAGATTCAACAAAGAACACGTAATTTGGAGATCAGTTACATACGTAGAATAGGGTTTCTTCGAATCTAGAACAAATCCAATAAGAAAATTTTTTAAGGTTTCAGAAGGGTTATGACATAATCCCCTTGTTGTAGGGAATTTCGCTTTGAAATTGTACTAATTGATATCTTAAAAACGAACCTTAAGAAGTGGAAGCATGATCTTTGAACAGTATACTTCTTCTTCATCTGATCCTCGTGTTTCCAGTTAAATTCTGGTCCACGCTTCGAGTTCCATCTAACGCGCACAATAGGAATCTCGCTACGCTTTAGGGTTTTGACTTCTCGATCCATAATCTCAACTGGTTCTTCAATGAAATGAAACTATTCATCAATCTCTAGTTCCTTTAATGGAACGACAAGTGATTCATCAGGTAGACACTTCTCCAGGTTGGAAACATGGAACACGTTATGAACACCATCCACTTCCGCAGGTAAGTCTAGCTGATAAGCTACTGGACCGATCCACTTGACTATCTCAAACTGTCCAACGTATCTAGGTTTCAGCTTTCCAAGCTTTCCAAAGTGTATTACACCATTCCAAGGTGAAACCTTTAACCACACCTTGTCACTGACTTGAAATTCGAAAGGCTTTCTCCTTTGAGCTACTTAACTTTTCTGATGATCATGAGCTCTCACCATATAGTTACAAATCTAAACAATCTTCTATGTGGTTTCATGAATGAGTTCAATACCTGTTAACTGACTATCACAAACTTTAGTCCAACAATGAGGTGATCTACACTTTCTGCCATAAAGTGCTTCAAACGGTGCAGCTTTGATGCTTGTGTGGTAACTGTTGTTGTAAGAGAACTCAACCAAAGGCAGATGGGCTTCCCAACTATTTCTAAAGTCAATAACGCACACCCTAAGCATATATTCTAGGGTTTGAATCGTGTGTTCAGACTGACCATCTGTCTATGGACGATAAGCCGTGCTCATATCTAGACGAGGGCCTAATGACTTCTACAATGACTACCGAAGTGTAAAGTGAATCGCGTATCAAGACCAGAGATGATCGAAAGTGGTACGCCATGTCGTGACATAATTTCTTCAATAAATATGTGCCAATTTATCCATTTTGTAAATCTGACGAATGGCTAAGAAATGTGCCAACTTGGTCAAACGATCCATTATCACCCAAATAGTATCGTTTCCGGTCTTTGAACGAGGTAACTTTGTGACGAAATCCATATAAATATTCTCCTATTTCCATACGGGAATCTTTGGTTGTTGAAGCAAACCTGATGGTTTTGATATTCCTATTTGACCTTAGAACAAGTTGAACACTTTGATACGTAAGTGGCAATTTCAGCCTTCATGTTAGGCCACAGTAGATGACATTAAGGTCTTGATACATCTTGTCAGATCCAGGATGTACTGAATAACGAGACTTGTGAGCTTTTTCCATTAACGAAGACCATCAGACTTTTCCTGAAATAATTTCTCAGCTCCTCTGAGAGATTCTGACTTGATGTTCTGTTCCTGTTACGCCTCAGCCTGGGTATTCTTAATCTATGATGGTAGGTTCGAATGAATCATTAATTGCAATGCACGGACACGATAAGGCTTTAGGGTTTCCTTACGAGTAAGGGCATCGACTACCGCGTTACCCTTTCCCAGATGATAGTTGATGGCACAGTCGTAATCATTTAGTAACTCTAACCATCATCGATGTCTCATGTTTTGTTCCTTTTGTTCATAAATGTGCTGAAGGCTCTTATGATTGATAAAGATCACGCACTTGGTTCCGTAAAGGTAATGCTTCCAAATCTTGAGTGCGAATACTACAGCTCCCAACTCTAAGTCATGAGTTGTGTAGTTTTTCTCATGCACCTTAAGTTGTCTTGATACATAAGCTTGCACCTTCTCACGTTGCATCAACATGCAACCCAAACCCTGGATTGATGTGTCGCAATACACCACGAAGTTGTTTGTTCCTTCAGGTAATGCTAAGATCGTGCATGAAATAACTTGTCCTTAAGCGCTTGGAAAACAGCTTCTTCCTTACTACCCCACTTATAGATGGTTCCTTTGTAAGTTAGGGCAGTCAAAGGCTGTGCTAGTTTGGCGAATCCTTCAATGAATCGTCGGTAATAACCTCCTAATCCAAGAAATTGGCGCACCTCACCAGGCGTCATTAGCGCAAGCATTGACTCAATCTTTGATCAACGTGGATGCTATTCTCATTAACCACATGCCCTAGGAATTGTACTTCTGTCATCCAGAAGTCACAATAAGAAAGCTTGGCATATAATTGTTCAGTGTTCACAAGCTCTAGAATAGTCCTTAAGTGTTCCTCATATTTCTCCCTATTTTTGGAATAAATGAGTATGTTATCAATAAAGACGATGACATACTTGTCTAAATAGGGTTTGCAAGCACGGTTCATGAGGTCCATAAAGACTGTAGGAGCATTAGTTAAAGCAAATGGTATGACTGCGAACTCAAAGTGCCCATATCGAGTTTTGAAAGCTATCTTGTATATGTATTCTTCTCGAACCCTAAGCTGATGATATCCAGACCTCAGATCAATCTTCGAATAATAACTCGATCCTTGTAGTTGGTCAAACAAGTCGTCGATACGTGGAAGAGGGTATCGATTCTTTATGGTAACCTTGTTCATCTTTTGGTAATCAATGCACATGCGAAAGGTTCCATCTTTCTTTTTCACGAATAATACAGGTGCTCCCAAGATGAAGAAGTTGGACGTATGAACCCTTAGTCTAGTAGTTCTGTAACTGTTTTGTTAATTCCTGAAGTTTGTTCGGTGCCAAACAATACGGTGCTCGAGTGATAGGGACAACTCCTAATGTCAACTCGATCTGGAATTCCACTAGGGATAGAATAGCTGAATGCCCTTTTCTTAGACACTTTTGAGCTTTCATGTAAGAGATGATTCTGACCACGTCACCACTCTTGTCACCTTCCATAGTAAGTATCTCTCTATCAGCCAAAGGTAATCGAATGAGTTTTGCACGACAAATGATTTTGGCTTGGTCCCTGGACAACTAATCCATGAAAACTACGACATCGAAGTTACCGAGTGTAATAGATAGAAGATCAATATCGAAATCGTGCCCAGGAAGACTTATCTTACAACCATGGTATATATGAGAAGACTCTATGATCTTACTGTCAGCTATTTCTGCTATACTTCACGTCTAAGGCTGTAGAGTTAACATCTAGTAAGTGACTGAACTTATGAGAAATGAAACTCCTATCAGCAAAGAATCAAATAGCATAGATGCATAACAACCATTGACGAGAAATTTACCGGTTACAATAGAAGGATCATTACGAGTCTTACCTGAACCCATGATGAAGGCTAGACATTTGGCACCACCATTGCCATTACAATTGCCGTTCCCTTTGCCATTTCCGTTGCGGTTATCTACTCCATTTCCACCGCCATTGTTTTTTCTTCAGTTTAGGGCAGTACCTCTTGACGTTCCCAGTTTGGCCACACTCGTAACAGCCTCTTCGTTCCCCTTGTTGCATTGGTTGCTTAGTTGTTAAGTTCACACGGCAGTTCTTAGCAGCATGGCCAAACTTGCCACACCTCACACAGGTATTTTTGCTGGATGGCCCAATGTGATGGTAGTTGCATTTGTCACAATTAGGTAATGTTCTAGTATAGCCACTACCATGTTGTGATGAAGATATTGATTGATTTGATGAACGGGATTTGCCAAAAATTTGAGACTGTGGTGGCTGTTGTTAGGAATTATTCTGCCTGTTGCTAGGACCAGACTCCTATTTCCTCTTGTTGTTACCATCAGTGGTATTTGCCATAGAACCACACAGGGGTAGCTTACCCTGCGCTACAGCCTGGTCTGTTAACCTGTGGGCTAGCCGAATCGCCTCCTGTGTGGTGTTTGGTCATGAAATGGTGACCATACTCTGACTCTCCGGTGATAGGCCATTAAGATACCTTTCAATCCTCAAGGAAGAAGGATTGACCATATTGGGACACAAAATAGCAAGCTCGTGAGATCGAGTGGTGTACACCTCGATCTCAAAACCTGTCATCTTGAGGTTCCAGAATTCTATCTCCCACTTCTCCACCTCTTTCCAGGGGCAGTAATCTTCCTTTATCAAGGTCTTGAAATCCTCCCAGGTAGTCTGGCTGGCAATCTCAACCCGTAACATCTGTACCAGGGTGTTCCATCAAGACAACGTAGCTCCATTCAGGGTGCCAGTGGCGTACTTAACCCGATTTGCCACCGAGCAATTACACATCTCGAATACGGATTTGAGCTTTTCAAACCACCGTGGGAGTCCTACGGCTCCTTCCGCTCCAGTGAACTGCTTGGGTTTACAGTCTATAAAGGACTTGAATGTGCAGGTTCCTTGATTTGTAATGAATTTAGATCAGAACTTTGGAAGTATGGAATGAATGTTACAACTAAACAAAACTAATGGAAGATTAACGTAATAAACAGAATTTGGTATTGCTTACCGATCGGAGTGGCCTACGAGTTGGGATTGTGGTTTGCAAGTGCATCAACCACATGCTGATTGATTAGTGCCGCCAGCTCTGCTGGTGTCATGTTTATGGTACCATGACCACGTCCACGTCCTCGGTCACGTCCAGACATTCTTAACAATCACAACATAAAAAATAAGTAACATGTAGCAAATCTACTTCATTTAAGTACAAGTAATTAAAAGAATTTAGCACACACACAACTAATCGGTTCAAATAATAATTTCTGATGAAATGAATTGTAAGTAAGTCTACAATAAATCAAACCACATACTGAAATTCAAAAACATCAGTCGGATGGGAAACAACCCTTCCCATCTAGGTGTGGAAACAAACGAAAGTCTAATGGATAGAAATCTAAAGATGGATAGACAATGGAAATCAGTGAGAGTCGACTAATCCAGCGCTGTTCTCTAGTTCATCAACTGGCTGTTCCTCACATTCTTCTTCAGGCTCTTCCTCCGGATCCTCCTCCTCCTATGGTACCTCTTCCGGTTCCTTCTCAGGATGTTCCTCCTCAAATGCCTCTTCCAGGTCCTCCTCAGGATCTTCCTCCTCAGGTTTCGGTACTTCATTCTGGTGAAGACGTGAGCCTCTAAGTTTTCGAGTCATTGCTCTCTACCATTGACCCGCCCTACCAGTCCAGTAACACGATCCACCTGGGCGTTGTAGTGATTCACGAAGTTATCAAACTGTCGCTTTAGTTGTTTAATTTCCTCCGCAGATTCTCTCACAATCTTCTTCAGCGCATGGTTTTTGTTTCCAGTTCGGTAACACGTTTATGCTCTATATGGGTAGCTGTCAAAGCTTCTATGGCTTTTTCAGGAGGACTAGGAAGTGGTAGTAGGGTAGGGATATTAGGGTCCCTAGCAGGAGTAGACCTAGTGCTAGGTTGGTTCTCAAAAGGTAATGGAACGTTCTTCTCCTGAATCAGACTGGCATGTATTCGGGGTAGTACTCCCACCTATGAACTGGTGGATACTTTGGTAAAGCAAATGAGTGATCATATTCTAGCTCTTCATTGTGGTTATGGTATAACGGCCAATGATAAGGGCCTGTAGGTGGAGGTATAGAATCATAATGAATAGGTGTCTTTCGATGAGAAGAAGATGAAGAAGAAGATAATGATGATGCCATTCCTACAAAGAACCGCTCACAGGAATGAGCAACGTCAAGCAATCCAGCAAGTAAGCAAACAAACAATGCCACCTAATGAAGCTAAACGTGTCTATGTGCGTGTAACTAAGGCATCAGGCTACAGTCTAAATGCAATGCAAATGAGATGAAAATTTCATTTTAGTTCGCTATAACCATTGGCTCTGATACCAAGTTATCACACCCTCAGATTCCACAAATGGAATAATATCGTTAGACGCGTGACATACCAGGATCTCAGCCATTAGTTACACCAAACGACTCAACATTTATTAAACAAAATTACTCATTGACATTAAGATTCTCGAATTAGAGTTTAAACAAGAAAACATGATAGAAATTACAGAAGCATATTAGTTTATAATTCAAACGATGTGACACGCGCAAAACCATATAAAGTATAGTTGATAGAAATGTAAATGTATTCAACTAACCCAACAATAATGAATGAAAAGATATAGTGCTCCTAGTCTTTCTTGCTTAAGAACCTGAAAAAAACATGCTAAAGTGTCAACACAAGGTTGGTGAGTTCATAGGTTTTGATAAACAGAACATAATGTATGTAGATATAGTAAACAAAGTAATATCACTAGATAGCTAGTCTACTGAACCAGTTACTAAGTGTATGCAGTTCACAACCGAAGCTGACAATGTAAATGAAGGCCTTGGCTGTGTATACCAGTTCACAACAACAAAAATTAGGTCAATTAAACACCCGTTTGACAAACGTTGTGCTAGCACGACTAGCCGGATGGGGTTTGCCAAACCCAGTAGATCTACTTAGAATTACCTCGCTATAATACGTACATTAACAGTTCGAGTATGAGACTTAAGTGGTATAACACTAGTAAACAAGTGATATTACAGTAATACTGATCAATGAAAATGAGTTTGAACACATGTTTCTTTCCGAGGAAATGAAGTAAAGCAGGGCTGAGAACTCACCTTGAATGCACAACAATAAGCAGTTGACTCACAAAAGATTTGGTTTCTGATTAAGCTGAAGGTACATTTAATATTTAATTAATATTAAATACTAATAATATGGTTGTACGGTTTCGTATTCTCGGTTCGGGTACAGTGTAGGTTATCGGTTGCTTCCCTTCACACGTAGCACACTCAAATGCCAATTCACTTCGAACACATGTAAACCCAATTTTCACGTATATAAGTATAACACATTCAGTTATTACTATTATTAATATTATTATTTTTAACCATAGGTTTAATAGCACGACCCACCAGTAATATATTTACATACACTAAATATATGTTACTCACACCTATATACATCCTATATAATATAATATATAATATATATGTACAGACTAAATAATCCAACTCACAAAATCTAGCTATGAGCACACATCCGTAGACATACGAACCCATATAAATATATCCGAAATCTCACACATAATTTACATATGTACACAATGCATAGCACCCTTGCATACCTACTATCATGCATACATCCATATGAACATATGCCTAATTAACATTCAATAATACAATATATGTAATAATATATATATAATAATTCCACTTACACAAAATATTACATATGTACCCACACAAGCAAGTGCATCCTGCATGAACTTTGATACCTCGTATGCACACATATAACCACCACACCAACCATATAGACGTCGCATATGAATATACAATTTTGCAGAACACACGTACTTGTATACAAATACGCAGAACACATATAATTTCTCCAAACACACACATGCATAAGACACACCACTACACACACTATGGAAACACACACACTCACGTAACATACACTATGGAAACACACACACGCATGCATATCACATCTAACCACACCTCCACGGTCATATATATACATATATATATACATATATATATACATATATATATACATATATATATACATATATATATACATATATATACATATATATATATATATGTATATGTATATATATGTATATGTATATATATATGTATATGTATATATATATATATATATATATATACACACACACGCTTGATTCAAACACACACATACATTCCCGTACCCTACACACAACCATGGGGTATCTCCTAACAGAAAGTTTCGAGACCCAACTTGATGCGTTCACACCGGAACCGGAACTTGTCATGCATACATGCAATATATATATCGAAATCCACACGCATATTCACGGTTGATAACACCCACCACATTCATACGTACGCAGTAGCCCCACACCCGACGTCCGAAACCGTACGGAGACGAATGCAAACAAAAGAGAACACATTGGGAGAAGAGCGTACGTACTCAACTGTACGATCTACGCTTGTGATCTCTGTAGAAGTGCATGCATGGAGCAAGAAGGTTGGTGATCGTCGGTGGTTTCCGAAGAAGGGAACTGCAGCGGCGAATAGGGTTACGGGGGGGTGGGGGGGAGTTTCGAATGAGGAGGTGGTAACGTGGTGTAAGGCCCCGTTCCCGGGCACCTCACAGCTGGTCATTCATCGCACTTAAAGCACATAAATATTTAATTTTACTAAAATCATGCATCGGAAACTTTTTAAATAAACATTTCATTTCCTTTAAGTAAACTCTTTGCCAAGTAATACATCGTTCTTTACAGAATATCGTTCATTTGTATTACAACACAAAAGCATTAAACAAAAGAATGCCATCCAAAGAGCAGAGTAGCCGCCCCGTGCGATCCTCAGCAACCTTACCTGCCAACTGGAAACACATAAAAAGTCAGCGTTGCTGAGTGGGTTCTAGTTTTATAAATAAAATACTTTACTATCGTTAAAAACCGTATCTTTACTTTCATGCTATCACACATCATACGTACACATAGATGATATCATTATTATCTTCGTCATTCATTATCTTTTACTTCTATATAGATCCTGTCAACTCTACCTTTTCATGGCACGCAGCCATGACTACTGAGGTTGAGTGACAAGGATCCCGTTTCATACTGTATCATTATGTTTCTTTTTTTATTACTTTCATTCGTTCATTCTTTAACTTTCATTCATTTATCGTACTTCTTTAACTTTCATATTCTTTTATCTTTTCATCATTTCCTTTCATCAAATCAATAACATTACCCTTCTGTTCGTGGTACTGGACCTAGGTCTATCATAGACCTTCTATAATGGTGCATCGCACTTCCTGGCCACAGTACCTAAGGTAAAGTTTAGGTGTACCATTACTATATACAGTACCTTTCTGTTTCATCGTGCTGGACCTAGGCCTATCATTGACCTTCTATAACGGTGCATCGCACCTCTTGGCCACAACCCCTAAGGTAAAGTTTAGTTATACCATTGCCGCGTGCAATGTCCTTCTGTATCGTGGTACTGGACCTAGGCCTATCATAGACCTTCTATAACGGCGCACCGCACCTCCTGGCCACAGTACCTAGGATATGCAGCAATGGTTCTATACAATGGTTGATCCCAGTGTCAAGCATTACCCTCTTCGTGGCACATAGCCACGATTACTGAGGTGGAAAGACAAGGATCCATTTCGAGTCTGTTGCAACCACAAGGTCGCTCACCTCATATATTTGCTTGCAAGCCTTTCTTACTCTCATTCTTTATTAATGCATGCATTCATTTATCATGTTCCTCTTTCATTATCTTTCACTTTATGTTACCTAATACTTCCGTTTCAATCTTTAACATAACATGTAAAGTCACAGGAAAGATAAACATACAATATAATAAGGAACATCAACATACACTGTACCATCATCATATAGGGCATCATCATACATACGTAACATACATCATGCATAAAAATGCAACATCATCTTGCCTAACATATTCCCTAAGACCTCAACATTCATCTTACTTGAACTTATGGGGACTTTCACGTCAAAACTTATATCTGCACTTTCCCCCAAAAGTCAGTAACTAAACAATGCTCCTCCTCGGGTATAACAGCCCTATTTGGGCGTATGAACACCCTTTAGTTGCATGGCCTCCATGCGACTGAACATCATGCGAATGGACCACTGCGGATGAACACTAGTGCGGATGAACACCCAATCGTGTGAATGGAACCCATGCGGTTGAACACTATGCAAATGGACCTTATGCGAATGGACTTAATGCGAATGAGCACCTATGCGTATGGACCCTCAGTCGCATGACCCCATGCGACTGGACCCCCAGTCGTGCGACTGAACCTCAGTGTGGAAATGAACTCCAATTGCCTCTCAATCGGCCGAATGGCCTCCAGTCGGTCGCTTAGCCCTAGCTGATGAAGAATGCAGTTCATCCCGAACCCAATTTGTCGTTTTTGACCTCCAAGCTCATCCAAACCCATTCTAATCCCAAATCAACCATCCTAAACCTTAGGAATACATACTATAACACCATTCAAGCACACACAAGCCCGAAATCAAATTCCAAACGCATCACACGCAATCAAACCCAAATGGGTCAAACACACACACATACAAAAACGAGTTTGCTATGTGTTCTAGCCCCAAATCAGTTGAAAACGAGTAAAATAGGGGTCCTAGAACTCACACAAACTACAAGAAGAAGAAGAGCTTCGTCTAGACCCACTACACAATGATTTTGCTCACTCGAACCCGCTCAAACCAATATTTCTTCTTCTCTTCTCCCTTTTCTCTCTTCTTTCTCTCTTTTGGCTGAAATGTGTGGGTGTGGGGAGAGGATAAGGGCTGCCCTCTCCCTTAAATACTCCCACTCATCTGGCTTTCTCTCGTTGGCGATTTTGGTCCCCCAACTTTGGACTTTATTTCTTTTTCTTCTTTTGTTAGCTTCAAAGAAAATATCTGGGTGTTACACGTGGGTTAAGGGATTTAAGTGTTTGAGTTGGAGAATTGACACTTAGGTCCCCCAACCTTAATGGAATGCCACTTGGGACCCTTATAGTTGATATAATTCACCTAAACCCAACTTACTTTTATTAATTTAATCAAATAAAATGTTAATTGATTAAATAATCACTACTTTAATTAATTTTTATCACATAACAAAGTTAAGTAATTTATTTACATAAATCGCATTAGGAACATTGAAATAACAGAGGTTGAATTGACGACGTTCACTGGAATGTAACCGATGCCCAACTTATAATAACATACATCTTCTTTTCAGCATCATACTCACTAGAATGTTACCAACATCCTGATAATACTCAATCGTTCTGGCTCGTCTTTTAATAACATACATCTTCTTTTCAGCATTATACGCCCAACTTAGAATTGGTTTTGAGTTTCCGTACCTTGTGAAAGGTTTGGAATGTCTCAGAGTGTGAATGTAAGCTGGCAGTGGCAGTGCCTCAACTGTAATGTTACCAACCTGACGTACAGTGCTTTGACCAGTTTGATCTGCTGTCTTGTCAGTCGTATCTTTAGCACTCATGTCACCAACTATCTTTCCGTATCAGAATATGTCTGTGTAGTCTATAGTAGTTTTTCCAAATCATCAAACGAAGACAGATCTTCATCTTCATCTTTAGCAATCAACCGTTGCTTAAAAGACTAAAATTCCTTCTCATATGTTACTTTGATGGCAGGATCCAAAGGTGTGTAGTCGACTGTATCATCGCGACTTGGTCCAGAGACATCGGCAGTGCCCGGTGATCCTGAAGTACCAGTAATAGCACCTATATAGCCCCCTTGGTCATCATCATCATCCTTCTTATCATCAACTCCTTTTTCATCATCTCCCTCATCACCATTATCACCCATCATCCTCATCATCATCATCCTCCTCTTCATCACTAAATACAAAGTCAATATGATCTAACTCATCATCATCATTGACTGGATTAGGAATAGGCATCATATGCTCAGGCTCCATAAACGCCTCTCTAGTGAACTACACAGGCTAATCCTCAATAGCCTGAATGGGAATATCAAAAAATGTCTCTTGATCAACATTAGCTATGTCTGTTCTCCTTTATGTATCAACAGGATCAACCACACGCTCTGTCTCAGTAATAATATCATCAACATGCTCATATCTAGCAGTTTGCTCTCGGATTCATTCTCCAACTTCTGTCATGTGAATTGATGAATCAACACGAGAAGTGAGATCTTTCTAGTTATGTTCTGTAATCTGAACATAACTGAACAAGAACTATTGCTGACTCTCTAAACTAGTAATCTTCTCATCTTTCTCAATCAAACTCTGATACATCTCATTAATCAACTTAGTCGTCTCAAGTAATTCATTCTCCAACACGCTAACCCTCTGCTCTAAAATAATCCTGATAGAAGAAAATAAGGCAGACTCAGGTTGCGATCGAGGCTCAGGAGTAGTATGTAAAAAAGCAGCATCGTTAAACATATCATCATGAGTTTGCTCCCTTGGAGGTGTCCTTAACACATCATCAGTAGTGGGTATAGAAAATGAGTTACAGTTGTTCAATCTGTAACAATCACAGGTGCAGCAGCCTCACTGAATGTCAGTGGAATATCAGACATAGAAACATCCTCAGTCGTCATAGTGGTCATCAGGGTCGATGTATCCTCAACACTCAACGTCCTTTACCCTTCCCACCTGAATTATCACCAGCCCTCCTTACCATTCTCTTTCTCCTTCCTAGGGTAGTCAGTATCTTATTGGGACAAAATCAGAATCACGTTCCTCAGCAGTGCATTTAGTAGGAGTTTCTCGTACTCTGGGATGTTCTTGTGGCACGTACGGTGTGACATCCGGTACTTTTTCATTACCAAACTCCGTTAGTCCAGTTAAGTCTAGAACACACATGTCGTGAACACACACAAGTTGTCATTGGGCGTTGGTGGCTTAACAATAATAACTAATACTATTATGATGTGATTATTAATATGTGATTATAAAATTCAGTTTTTGTAAGTATTGTTTGTGAATTTTGCGTTTAACATGACAATGTGGAGTATGTGATTTATGTGAAGTGTTTTAATTAAACACTATTTTTATTGTTAGGTAATAATACTTCATTTTTTATCTTTGTAAAACTAGTAAAAGTAAAAAAGGAAAAAAAAGACTAGTTTTTATAAAAGCTTAAGAGAAGGGTTAGTTGTGTAAATATGCAACTAACTTAATAAAAAAATAGATAAACCCAAACCCTAATCCCCCCCACCTTTATGGCCATAACTCCTCCCCCACACACACATCAAATTGATTCTTGATCAAGAACACCCATCAAGTTCGAATTCAAGCAAGGATTCAAGCATACAAGTGACTCGAAGTGCTAACCATATTTAGTTTGCGGTTAAAGGTATGTTCTTGCAAGAGATTTCATGAGTTTTGGGTTCTTGAAGGACCCTAGTTCGACCCTAGGTGGAAGGACTTGAGATTGATGGTCTATGATGATAATCCTATGTTAGTTATGATGCATTGTTATTAGATTATGTAGAATTATTCAAAAAATTCCATGATTTTGTCTTCTAGGTCATGAATTGCCAAAAGTAGAAACTTTTAGTCATGGAATTGAAAGTTTGGGTGAAATTGATGATGTTGATGGTAATACTATGTTAATTGTGATGTATTATTACTAGCTTGTTGGGTTTTTTGTTAGTACACATGTCCCTAGTTCAAGTTCTATTGAGCTCAAATGTAATAGACCTTCATTTTGTTACATATACGTAATGTTTGATCAATGTAATGAAAACTCTTTGATTGATTGTATTGGTTGTTTAACGTTTATATATTTATATCATTGTATGTTACACGCTTATACGAACATGTTATATAGGTATACAGTTGTTAGACATAGTTCTGAATTGTTAAGGGTTCAGGAATGTGTTTAACTTAGTCTCATGATTCAGTCGCACGACTGGACCATGCGAATGTCCAATCGCAAGACTGAACCGGGTGATTGAATCAATTGCACGATTGAGTCATAAGACTGACTCAATCATACGAATGAACTAATCGCACGATTCAGTCGCACGACTGAGCCATACGCATGGCTCAGTCGTACGAATGAAAGCTGTAACCTATAAATACACTTAATTCGTGGAAAAATAGAACTCTTCGAGAATTCACAACCCTAGCAGTCCAAGTTTGGTCAGTTCGTCCCTTCCAAGTTCATAGATCGTTTCTATCATTCCTAGTCTATTCTTAAGGTATTCTAATCATTAGGTTTGATCGGATTAACGGTTTCCCTGATTGGATCGCCAATCAAATAGAATTCCGCGCTATTTGATTCGGTTACACTTTGAATTAGTTAGTACTCCGTATGTACACAGTCCTAACAAGTGGTATCAGAGCTTTGGCTCTGGATTCTTCGAGGATTCAATCGTTTTTGTGAAAAAGTCAACGTTTATAGTCTGAAGATCCGTGCTCTCTGTATAAAAATCTAGTTTTTACGTGTGCATGCTTTCAAAATTGAGTCTTTTTCGAGTTGCAGCCGTCTAGGGTATTCAAAACCATGTTTTAGGTCGAACTGTGTGAAAAAGGTTGAAAAATTTTGAAGTCAGCAGTCTCAGTCGCACGATTGACTCAATCGGACGACTGAACTCCAATCACCCAGTTCAATCGCACGATTGGCCCAGTCGCTCGTTCAATTGCACGATTGGCCCATTGTTTCTGTTCATTCGCACAGCTGCCCTAATCGCCTGCCCAGTCGTACGACTAAGCTCAATCGCACGATTGTGTTTCAGTCGTCCCCCAGTAGCCCATCCTAGTGCATCGACAGTTTGTTTGACAAGTCTAATTCTAATTCAAAATGGACTCAGAGAACTTTGCATTCTCAGCAGGGAAAGACTCCAGGATACAGAACCTATTGTTACTGTAAAATGAGATCGGGAACCATAATGAACCACCTAAGCTTTTATCGATTGATGAATTTCCTAAATGGAAGCAAAGGTTTGAGATTCATCTTAATGGAGTGGACACGAATCTCTGGAATGCTATTGAGACTGGATATAATATGCCAGTTGGAGCTAATGGTATACCCCTTACTTTGAGTGGATTGACTGATGCACAAAAGACTGCTTACAATGCAGAGAAGAAAGCCTATGCTATGTTGACACAGTCTATTCCTAAAGAAATCTTCCATCAGTATTCAGAGCATAAGCAAAGTAAAAAGTTCTGGAAGGCTCTTGAGAAAAGGTATGAAGGGAGCACAACTCTTAAATCCTTAAAGGCCAAAGCATTAAAGAAAGAATTTGATAATTTTTCTGCCATCAGGAATGAGAGTTTGGACGACATTATTGACCGCTTGTATCATTTGATGAGTGAACTTCACACTCATGGTGTTAAAACGTCTAAGGAAGAAAAAGTGTGAAGTTTGGCTGACGGGCTACCAGAGAAGTGGGATTTGTTTATTTCCACCTTAAGATACAACTCAGTGCTTGAGATCTTACATATAAATGATTTCATCCTGAAACTGAGAGAAGAAGAAGTGAGACAGAAGTATAAGGCAAAGAAGGGATCATATGCTCAGGATCCGTCACTCTACAATGTGACTCCTACTGCTAAGTCTTCAAGTGCACCTCTGCAGATTGCATTTCTTTTTAATACATCTGTAACTGGTCAAAGCTCATCGTCTGGTGGTGAGTCAACTGTTTTATCAGGGGTTCAACACAGTATTACAGAAACTCAATCGACAAAGTTAGTGATAGAAAATCTGGGTAATGAAACTGTGGAAGTGGCTAAAGAGCACATGGACTTACTTGCGGCTATAGTCCATTCTTATGATGGATTGGTAGCAGGAAAGATCGGTAACTGCCACTTGGCTGATAAAGACTATGAGCAGGTGGATGAAAACGAGTTGGAGAGAATGTACATCATGTGGGCTCTCGCGAGTGCTGTGTGACGAGCAAAGAAGTTTGTTAAGAAGACAGGACAAAATCTGGTGGCTACTAAAGATACTACTTTTGGTTTTGACAAGTCAAAGGTCACCTGTTTTACCTGCGTGGAGAAGGACACTTCAAGCGAGAGTGTGTAAAACCAAAGAAGAGTGGCAATGGAAACCCGTTCTCGTCCTTCAACAAACAGGATAAAGAGAGAAATACAGTCTCAACAAGAAACGATTCAAAGGCAATGGTTGCTCAAGGTGATGAAAGACAGGACTGGTCCTTTCGATTTTTATCTAATGGTGAAGCAAACATTTCTCTCGTTGATGATCTGAATGATGACTCTGCGAGTGAGGGGGAGAACTCTGTAGAGCTGGATGCTAATGAAGCCTTAGCTGCTGTTGATAAACTCATTGAGGAAGAACTGAATGCAGAATCTGAAGCATAACAGGAATCTCAAACTGCTTTCATTGCTGGCTCGTCTACATCTGCACTGGTAGAATCAAAAGATGATCTTTTTGTTAAACATGCTTGTGTTGAATTTGATAAATTTAGGGAAAGCAATGATCTGAAATTTGCTAGGTTATTATATCATAATGATAGCTTAGTAAATGACTTAAAATTGTGTAGAGGCTAATAGAGTGTTAAAACAAAATGAGAGCAACTATAAAGAAACAATTGATGCGTTAAAGAAACAACTAAAAGAAACTGAAGTAGTCGCGTTTAACCAAGAAAATGACATTAAGTTCTATTTAAAGACTATTGAAGAAACTAAAAAGGACAAAGCCGTTTTACAAGTTGAAAATGATTCTTTAAAGCAAAAACTCCATAGTCTAGCTAGTTCTTCTTATATTTTGAAAAACTTGGTTAAGGAACGCAACAACGGGGAAGGGCTAGGTTATCAGGTTGTGCCTCCACCACATGAGATCCTTTTGAACACCAAACAAAGACCAGTTAATAATAATCCCATAAAGGACCATATGGTGACTACTCCTCTGGTTAGTGACCCGGATACTGCAGTTAAACCTGCTACTCCCGTTGCTAATCAGAAGTCATCAATCTCAGGCACAAAAGATCAGACTGACAAGGTGGAAGAGGATGTTAATGTCACTCTTGGGTTGGGTTCTAAATTTGTTGACACACAACTCAAGACTACAAAATCCACTCAGTCTAAATAATCTAAGCAGGATCAAAATCACCCAAAAAGACAATTCCACCATAACGTCAAACAAGTCAAATTTGTCGAGGAAGGTGAAAATCAAAGGATTGAGACCAAAAAGTCCTTACCTGATGTTTACTCCCACCCCACAAGAGATCTCCCAGTCCAGTTAAAAGGTGATCATGCTATACTTATGGACAATGAGGTCACATTTCTTCAAACTGTCCTCGCTATCAGACACTGAAAATTAAAATTGAACTAGAAAATGAAGTTAAACTGGTTTCAAAACAGAGATCTAAGACTCCGGTTAGGTCTAAGACTCCTGTTAGGTCTAAAACACCTGCTAGGTCTTATAGCTCTCCTCAACACCAGAGACAACATAGACAAGTCACTGGCAAGTCTGTGATGCCTGAGGTGAAACCTGTCTTTGAAACTAAACCTAAGGTTCAAACTATAAATCAATCATCGGTTTACCACAAACAATCCTTTCACATGGATGGTTTGTGGAAAGCCAAAACATCTAAAGTGTCTGAAAGCAGTGATAAGTTGAAGGTTGAGATCCCACCAACTGATAAAGGACAGTGGGTTGAGTTTGTGATGTGTGATGCCTCTGAGAAACCCAAGCCAGTCAAGGCTTGGGTCCCCCTCCTTAACTAATAATTTTCAATAATGTGCAGGTTGTCTGCTATAGTGTTTCTACCAACACATGGATTGTAGATAGCGGGGCATCCAGGCACATGACGGGAAAACAGTCTCTCCTTTGCAATGTCAAACAAATTAAAGGGGGACACGTTTCTTTTGCTAGAAACAAAGGAGGCTACATTACCGCACAAGCAGAAGTAGGTAATGCTAAGGTAAGATTTGATAAAGTAAATTTTGTTCAACAATTGGAAAATAACTTACTTTCAGTGTCTCAGATATGTGACAAGGGCTTCAAAGTGATTTTTGATAATCAGAAGTGTTACATTCTGAAGAAAGAGATGGAGATTCCAGAGGAGCAGGTATTAATGTCAGCATCTTGGTACAATGACCTGTATGTGTTAGATATGTCAAATGCTTCTACTACTGAGTCTACTGTTCAGTGCTTTTTGTCTAAAGCAACAGAGAAGGAGTCTATCTCATGCATAGAAGAATGGGACATATAAATCACAGGAAGATTAATCATCTGATTCATAACAACTTAGTTGAGGGAGTTACTGTAAAGAACTTCAAACTTCCTGATTTTTATGTCACATGCAAGAAGGGAAAGCAGACCAGGAAGTCTCACAAGACCAAGCATGTCAACTCTATCAAGATGCCCCTGGAACTATTGCATATGGATCTATTCGGTCCTGTCAGCATGAAGAGTATCGCCGGAAACTGGTACTGCTTTGTAGTCGTAGATGACTACTCATGCTTCTCCTGGGTGATGTTTCCGAAAGCTAAGTCAGAAACTTTTGAGTCGTTCAAGGTTCTAGTCACAACATGGAGTCACTCTACAAGCTAAAAGTGAGGAAGATTCGTTCACACACTGGAACAGAGTTCAAGAATCAGTGGATGGATGCTTTCTGCAATGAAAGGGAATTGTTCATCAGTTCACCTCTGTATACACGCCACAGATGAATGGTGTTGCTGAATGGAAGAATAGGAGCTTGATCGAGACTGCTAGGACTATGTTGGAAGATTCAAAGCTACCAGTACAGTTCTGGAATGAAGCTATTGCCAATGCTTGCTACACACTTAATCGTGTGTTAGTAGTCAAACGGCATGGGAAGACTTGCTATGAGTTGCTTCAGAAGCGCAAACCGAACCTGGAGTATCTAGGACCATTCGGAGCTCCATGTATGTTGCTGAAGAAAACTCAGGAGGGCAAGTTCTGCGAGAAAGCCGATCAAGGGATATTTCTAGGATATAGCATACCAGACAAAGGGTTTATAACAACTCAACTGGTCAGGTAGAAGTGTGGTGCAACGTAGATGTACAAAGATACACCACACCCCCTACTGGAAAAGGTCCATCGTCATTCTTTGATAACGATGGCTTTTTCAAATCCTTCAACCTTCCTCAGCTTGATTCAGATGATGAGATTGCTGCCCAGATGACGTTCGACGTCTTAAATACACCGAATCTAGATATGAGCAATATAACACCAGCCAGTGGTGCTTCGGGATCTTCAACACCCGTTCAGGACGAGACTGTTGAACCATCAGATGATGACGAAGCAGCTGAGACTAACAATGAGGATAATGTTAATCAAGAAGAGAGCTCCTCAGCTGCTGAACAAGCATCGGGAAATCCGGATACTGAACCTGTTGTCACAAATCTTGATACTGAAGTTGTCGCTCCTACGACACCTGTGACCAGGATCAGTGTGAATCATCCCCCCGACTCTATCATTGGGGATCTTTAATCCGGTGTGTAGACTAGAAATCAGCTGTACTCTGCTGACTATGCTGCAGTCATGGAAAAGGGATATGTCAATGACGGGGCTTTCTTATGTTTTGTTTCTCAAATCGAGCCTAAGTACGTTAGTGATGCCCTGAAGGATGAGGCCTGGGTCAACGCAATGCAAGAGGAGCTGCTACAGTTTAAGAAGCTGGGAGTGTGGACACTCATGACAGGCCCAAAGGAGTGAAAGTGATTGCTACCAAATTGGTACTGAAGTGCAAGAAGGACGACCAAGGTGTTGTTATCAGAAACAAGGCACGGTTGGTTGTTCAAGGATACAGACAAGTCGAGGGAATCGACTACAATGAAGTGTTTGCACCAGTGGAACGAATGGAAGCGATTCGGATATTTCTGGCCTACGCATCTTACATGATGATCAAAGTTTATCAGCTGGATGTTAAGAGTGCATTCCTTCATGGGGAAATCCATGAAGAAGTATACGTCAGTCAACCCAAGGGATTCCAAGATCTTTATCATCAGGACAGAGTCTACAAATTGGACAAGGCTCTGTATGGGCTACATCAGGCTCCTCGAGCTTGGTATGAGAAGCGATCCACCCATCTCTTGAAACATAGTTTTTGGAGGGGTGTTATCGACTGCATGTTGTTCATTAAAGAGAAAGATGGGGACTTACTAATGGTGCAGATCTATGTGGATGACATCATCTTCGGTTCTAGAAATGAAGAACTATGCAAAGAGTTCGAATCTGTGATGAAGGCAGAGTTTAAAATGAGTGCCATGGGAGAAATGAAGTTCTTCCTAGGATTACAGGTGGATCAAACAACAACCGGTATTTTTCTGCATCAGACTAAGTATGTTGGAGACATTCTGAGTTGATTTGATATGGAAAATGTCACTGTTGCCGTTACCCCTCTCGCCATAAATCATGATATGGCTCCTGATGAGAATGGGGATTTGGTGGATGCCACTAAGTATCGTGGGATGATCGGATCTCTCATGTATCTCACTGCCTCGCGTCCAGATATCATGTATGCCACATGTCTTTGCTCCAGATATCAAGCAAAACCCAAAGTCAATCGTCTGATTGGGTGAAGAGGATTTTCCGTTATCTGAAGGGTACCCCAACACTGGGATTGTCGTATCCTCATAATGATTACTTTGAGCTCACTACGTACAGTGATTCAGACTATGGCGGTTGCAAGATGAACTTCAAGTCTACATCAGCAAGGTGTGAGTTCTTTAGATGGCGGTTAGTCACTTGGCAATACAAGAAGCAGACCTCGGTTGCATTATCAACCTGTGAAGCTGAATATGTTGCTGCTGCAAGTTGTTGTTCTCAGATCATCTGGATCCAACAGCAAATGCGAGACTACGGTTTGCAATTTTCTCAAACTCTTATCTTTGTTGATAATTCTGCTGCCATAGCTGTTACTAAAAATCCTATTCAACACCCTAAAACAAAACACATCGGCATAAAGTATCATTTCATACGCGACTGCTATGAAAAACAATTAATTGATGTGATTAAAATAAACACGGATTTTCAACACGCCGACCTCTACACCAAATCTTTTGACAAACCCAGATTTCTATATCTGTTAGAGGTTAACGGTGTGAAAAAGAAAAGTGACATAATTTCAGAAGACACAGATGCCTAGTCCGACACGTATTTAGTTTTTGTTATTTCTATTCAATTTCTTTTAATTTCCTTATCTTATAAAAGTTCAAAAAAATACACACACAAAAAGATTTTCTGTTTTAGAATTTTAGGGGGAGATTAGGTTATGTTCAGTATTTGTTTACTCAAAAAAAGGGGTGAGGGCAGATAAGCTAAAAGGCAAAAACAACAAAACTAAGAAAATGATTCAACAAATCGGAAACTGATAGTACACAGACGTCAAGTTACTTGGAACACCAAAAAGATTTTCAATTTTTCAATATTAGTTTAATTAAATCACAGAGAATTGTTAGTCAGAGAATTCTATTCTAACAGATGGGGAAAATGATAGTACGCTTGTTTTTAACTGTAATTATACGGAGAATATCGATCTAGGGAGGTGCTAGTTCATCATATGATGTGTTGGTAGATTCAACACAATAGACTAGTAGACATCATTGGTGAACTCAATTTAAACTAAATTGTTCAACTGACTGTGGGTTTCCATCTTATCACTGGTTAACACAATCAATTATTTCCAATAAGAAATGACGAGAAAATAAACACCACTAAAAGTGTGCGGATGACCACAAAAAGAGCAAAGCACGAAAAAATGAAAATAAACGCAATCAAGCTGATAACCTATGTTGTTGGTGCGTTATATGCAAAAGAAAAAGTTAAAGATGCTCTAACGAGAAGATAGGTTGTGTGCCTCTCTACTGTGCGATGGCACTGACCTGAGGATAAGCATAACCTAGATATTCTAGAATTCATTGGTGTTTGTTGCCTCTCTACTGTGCGATGGCACTGACCTGAGGCTTGGCTTCACTTTGAAAGATCTATGAATAGTCTCTTCTTGTCAACATACCTGTAGACCGCTCGACAGTTCTCTAAGGAATGTTGATTACCATATAAGCTTGGGATCCACAAATGTTGGTTGAAATAATGTAACCTAATACATCACCAATGTGTGTCAAAAGTCTATGTATGGATTTAAGTGGACAAGTATACTGACAATCGTCGTGGCTACACCACCTGATGTTCAAAATCAATGTGTGTCACCTAACAGATCACACATGATTCCCAGTTAGAATGGAGAAGTCTCAGATGAACAAGAAACTGTGATATGTAAATATGTTAGTTTTAATTTCAATACATATATAAAAGTTCCAAGTAATTTAGTCTATGCCTGTCTGATTCCACATGAATCGGTCTTAGAAATGATGTTAATGCTAATAGGCTTTTCTACCCGACCCTATCAAAAATCACAAAAATATGTTTATTTTGTTACTTAGTTTAGTCTTTCAAATTATTTGCAAAGTGTGTCAGTGTCGGACTGTGCTATGTTATTCATTTCAGTGAATGTCACAAAATGATCTTAACGTTCATCTTAAATCAAATTATTTCTAAAAGGATAAATAGATCACGTCTGAGGTGATCGGTTAGATAAATGGATCACGTCTGAGGTGATCAGGTGGATAAATGGATCATGTCTGAGATGATCAGGTTTTTAAATGGATCACGTCTGAGGTGATCGGGTGGATAAATGGATCATGTCTGAGGTGATAGGGTGGATAAATGGATCACATCTAAGGTGATCAACAGGCACTAATCTAAAACTTGATCAAATCTGAGATGATCAACTGCACATAATGTTTTGTCTACTTTTAAATAGAACTAAGTGTCGAACGGTAAAATGGTCAAAATGTCGCAAGTATGGCCCATTCGCATGACTGGACCATAAGTATGGAGAAGACGTATGATTGGACCATGCGAATGAGTCCAATCACACGATTGGAGGTGACCGACTAATGTCAGACGTCCGAATGAACCTCAATCGTACGATTGAAGGTGAACAATTGGGTGAAACGCACGACTGAGGCTCAGTCGCACGACTAACTTATGCGACTAGGCTCAGTCGCATGACTAACTCATGTGACTAGGCTGAGTCGCACGACTAACTCATGCGACTAGGCTCAGTCACACGACTGGAGGTTGCCCTAGTATAAATACAAATTGAATCGACCTCAGTCGCACGATTCGTACGATACGTCGAACCTCTGCCAAAATTTCTTAGATTCACATTTACAATATATTCCTGCTTTCTAACATGCTATATTGGTTATACAGGTAATAATCGAGGTGGTTGATCAGTTAAACTGAAGATAGACATCAAGAATCACTCAAATTATGACCTAACAGTAACCGCGACTTAAATGAACAAATAAATCAACTAAACTGTCCTATAAGATCAAATTAATGATAAAAGATGTTTAGTCGGCCTACTCTGAGAGTAATGAGCCTAACCTTAATGTTTAACATCAAGTATTGCTCAAAACATAAATTTGAATGGACAAACAGTCGAATAGGTGACTGGACACTCTGATGAACTTCAATCATACGACTGAGCTGCCTGATTAGCTCATTCGTATGACTGAGATGAACGACTGACTCAATTGCACGACTGAACCATGCGTATGAGTTCAGTCGCATGACTGAGGTAAACGCATGAGAAGACATGCGACTAAGTCTAATCGCATGACTCAGTTGTACGAATGAACTCAATCGTACGACTAGATCTCAGTCGCACAGTTCAATCGCACGACTAGATCTCAGTCCTTTGTTCAGACGCACGACTAAACCAAATTTTAAAGTTCATTAACTTAAATTAGTTGTCTTCAATATGTGCTAATGTTTATTTGTTTGTGTGAACAGATGGCTAGTAGGTGGTCTATGAGTACTAAGCACAACATATGTACTCATCTAGACCTGACTTCCCGCAACCCGGCAGATTTCACTAGGATTATCAGCTTTCTACGATGCTCGAGGATCTTCCGAGCGATCTCAGCATAGTGTACCCCCTATAGATCGATACAGCAGGCGTTTTGGGAAACCGCTGTGTTCGACAGGTCCACGGAGCCTTATACTATTAGGAGCTCTATCTTTGGACAAGATATTGAGCTATGTGAGGAGGACATCCAGACGGTACTTGAGTTTGGGGATGATGCAGCATGCCCAACCAGACTATATCCCCTTACCGTTTGTAGGATTCGATCTGCCCAAGATACATATTAAATTGATGTGGCTAGTGTGATATGATCCAAGTCTGGTCATACCCAATAACAAGCTAAACAAACACCAATAAATATTTATTCATTGATAAGATCAAACAAATAAATAATGACACCAATTTAGTAAAATGGGTTTTCTAAATCATTGCTTTTGTAAATGAACATCATTATGTGGATAATTGTTCATGAAGTATTATTTGTTTCATTATTTAGTTTTGCTAAATGATAACAAATAAAAGAATGCTAAGTTTATAAAGTTAAAACAAATTTTGTTTCAACTTTATAAAACAAGAGATATATTGTGTAAGTAATGCAAAACAAAAAAAATAAATGAGTAATCCATTTTGAATGGATATTGGCCGTAGGCCACATGCATGCATGTTCCCACTTTTGTTTTGTCTTCACTCTTGCATGCTTCCACATTCTTTGTCTTGTAAGAATACAAGATGCTCTCTTCATCCAACAAAAACTCACTATGTCTCTTGCATTCAACCAACAAAAGAAAGCATCCACCTCTCTCTCCATAATTCGGTTTTTAGAAGGAGAATACAGCTGAAAGTTTCAGCATCACACTCTCTCTCAATCGATTTTTGGAGCAGCAAAGAAGGCTGAATTTTCAGCCAACAAAAGGGGTTTTGTTGCTGAAAATTGGTGTCAAGAAACCTAGCAGTCAAAGGTGTTCGTTGGTGGCTTGGGGTATCACCTTCTTGAGGTCTTCTAGCTTGAAGATTCAGCCATAAGTTCATCATAAACACCTTAACAATATCGAATTCCAGCAGCTCCAAAAGGTTACGAGCAGCAGCAGTGAAAAGAGGGTTTTCTGGGCTTGTTTTGGTGTCTTCTTCCTAGCAAGAAGGTGTTCTTGCAAAGAGCTTTGGGTATACAAGATTGAGGGCTTCTAATCTTGAAGTCTTGGTCGATTTTCAACATCATCCAACATCATTTTCTGTCGAGTTTTGCTGCTGTAGAAAGGTAGTAATCACAGCTCTATGTAGCTGTGATTTTATGTGCATTTACATATGTTCATAGCTTGTTTATTCACATAAATGATCCTTTGTTCTTTGGGTTTGTGTTATACATTAATATGGTCATCTAATGAACGTATTTTCAGCTTATAAACAAAGTTATAATGCTATACTTCCGCTGCCTTTTCAGAAAGTTTAAATGGTTAAACTATGATTTTATGTTCTAACAAACCCATCAATGGCATCAAGAGCCGGTTATGTGGATAGCTTGCTTGTTCTTGTCCTTTAAAAATTAGTTTTAGAGTATGATTATAAACTCATAATAGGCTGATTTTGGTTGATTCAATAAACCCCATGTCTTTCAAAGTTATATCTTCATGCTTATGATTAAACTTTGAAAGATAGGAATGTCAATTGGTGATATATTTGGATGTTGTTTGTTTGGACCAACAAACCCTAATTTTCAGTTTATGTTGGCTGAAAATTTGGGGTTTGGTGGGGTTTATTTTGTTATTGAATAATATTTATGATTGTTCATATGTTAGTGTGCATAACCTAGCCTTTGGCCTTTTGATTTGGATGGTTTTAATGGTTGTTTTAATTCATTCAATTGGGTTGTAATATTTAAGTTTATTATTTGGGTTGTAATTATTTATTCATTTGGTTATGTAATAAATAGATTAGGTGCATTTCTTTTATTAGAAAAATGTATTAGGATATAGTTTTTGTAAAAGGAAGATGCACAAGACCAAGACCCAAAGATGGACATCAAAGACACAAAAAAGGACTTGAAGCATGTGGATGCAAGTTCAAGTGGGAGTCAATGAAGACCTCAATTTTGTGTTGTATTCAACCCTTAGGAAAGACCAAATGACCACACTTGTGATGGGAAACAAGTGTGGTCACAATAGTAGCTATGGTTATGCACATTGTGGTTGTTTATATTATGCTTGTTTGGTTGTTTGTTGTATGATTGTTGTTTGATATTTGGATATGCATAACAAACTCATTAGCAAACTTAACAAGCTGAAAATTTATGGTTTCTAATCATTAAGTGGTTAATAAAAGGTTATTAAAAGGATTAATGATTTAATAAAAGAGGTTTTATTAAAAATAAACCATAGGATATCTTGTATTTGAAAGCATGCAAATACAAGTACATAGAGTTTTCAAAACTAGAATTAATGAAAACCAAAAATCCCTTTTGAAACAAGTTTAACACCATCCTTTTACATGACACTCGAATCACTTGAGAACAATTTGTGGGATAAAGGTCACCTAACCACTTATAGGGAACTTGTGTGTTTGAGGTGAGTCTAACATACTTGTGGGATAAAGGTCACCTAACCGCTTGTATGTGAAAACTCACACGTGTGTGTAAGTAGGACGACTTGAATTGGAAACCATGTGCATAGGGTCACCGAAGCATGGCGTATAATGGTGTTGATAGGATTAAACATGCCAACCAAACATAAGATGTTTAACCGATCCCATAAAGGCTAGAAGTTGCAAAAGGTTGCAATTGTCAAATATTGACTACCTTGTTAAATTAAATAATGGGATAAAGGTCACCTAACCATTATTTGAATGTAACGTTGGATTCTAGATTTTAATTATTAATTGTCTATGAGACATAAAAGGGTATTAATAATTAAAATAAAATTTTAAGAAATACTAATAAGAACTTTGTAAATTTTGTAGAATGGCCGCAAACAATAATGCTACCACCCCGACCGTCCATACCCTATCACTGAGAATCGTTATCAAAATGAGTAAAGGCCTATGTCCTTGACGATCCCATGTCTCACCAACCAACGCTGTTGATGTTAAGGCCTTTTGATGATTGGCTTAAGCACATTAAGGATTCTGTGCTAGTTTCCTACCTCATGTTTAGAATATGATTCCTGATAGGATCAATTAGAGCAATCTGTATCAATTAGATGAACAATTCAAAGCAAAATACAATCAAGTGTAATCAAATCAAGACAAATCAACAAAATTCATATTCCATTGATTGCAAAGACGATTACAAGTGATAGAAAGCAGTTCTCATAAAACATATGCAAAACTTTACAATCTACACTACGCCTATGCTATTTATACTAGAACTAAGGAACTAAATTTACACAAAAAGTCCCTACACTAGTAAAATACAAAAATAGACACTAAACAATAAAAGACTAAATGTTAATCTTTTAAGGGACCTAACAATACTCCCCCTAAGATTGACATTGTCTTCAGTCTTCTGTTCAGCTCCATCCTTTTCTTTTTCTTCTTTTGTCTTGATCTTGACTTTGTCTTCATTTCTTCTCAGCATCCTTTGACTTTTTCTTTTCTCCTTGAATCTTCTATCTTCAATCTTCAATCTTCAATCTGCAATGAAATCCTCAGGCTCTTCTTTTACAGAGAACATAGGCTTCTGCTTATACATTTCAACTTCCTTCAGAGCATTCTCAATTGCTGACTTGAACTTCTTTGCTAAACAGCTTGCTCTGGTTTTGATTCATTTGTTTTTATGTCTAACTGCTTCATTCTTTCCAATGTGTTCTTTGACAAACATGCTATATCAACATTAGCATAAAGCTCAATTGGAATTCCGCAGTCTTTTGTATATAATTCAAGCACTCCTTTTCTTGATATTCTCATGAACTCAATGTATGGAATATCTTTCTTCACAATGTTAGCATAAGCTAAAGCTTTTCTCAAAGCAATTCTTTCCATGGCTGCACTCATGACATTGATAATTGACACAAAATACTTTTTATCTTGTTCAGCGGTTTCATCTGATAACTTGTCAAACTTTTGCACAGATAGAAATGAAATATAACTTGGATGTAGTAACCTCAATTCAAAGGCTCCAAACAAAGTTATCATGTCTTCATTCCAGTCTTCTAAGTTTCTCACAAGCTTCAGTTCAAACGTTTCTGAATTATAAAACCATCTTTGAATTGGTTTTGACTTTTGATTTCCGTCAATCATCTTTATGCCCGGAGTTGTCACCTTTTCAACAAACTTGTCATAAAATTCAATCATGAAGTGATCTTCATCTGATTGATTCACTGTCTTGCTTCTCTTCTTTTTCATTGACATAAAGTATTCTTTATCTTCTTGATCACATCTTGTTTTCAGAAAATTACTTGATCTGGTCAACCCTGTTCTCAACAAATCTACCATCATTTGACCTCTTTTTGCATTTGAATGGTTTATCAATCTCAACTTATTCAACTCTTTAAGATCTTGCACTGGAAGTTTTATGATGCTAGCATAAAAATGATACACATCACAATAGCATTCACTCTTTTAATTAGAAATGCATCAAACACTTCATCATACTTCCATGCTATGATTTTTACTTGATTGGTGAAGTCTGGTGCAATCATTGCATTTAACAGTTCAGCCACTGATTGACCTTTTTGTAACACATTTCTTACCAAATCACCAGTTGACCTTGATTTATCAAAAATTTGAATTTGATCTTCAGATGCTTTATATGCTTGTTTTTCTGATTCTGGAAACATCTTCATCAATTCTTTTCTCCTTTCAAGCATACTTGATTTTTGAGCCATCTGCTTGATCTCCTGAGTCTTTAAAATCCGAGTTCTTTTTGTGATTTCCAGATATTGTGGATTGTCAGTATCCAAAATAATCATCTTTTTGGTTTGTTTCTCTGTTTCTTGAAAACTTTTAACCAAATTTCTCAAAGATACAGATTGAAGCCTTTTTAATTTTCTCCAAGGATAATTCCTTGCTTGCAACCATGATCGTAAGCAAACAAACTCATGTCTTCTGGATCAGGATGGTGCAGCTCGGAACTTGAAAGTTCATCCACATTGATACTTTCTTTTTCTCTGTTCCACTTTCCATGTTCAATCACAATTTCATTAGGATCTATTGGAGCAATGGATTCAGCAGCTATGCATTTCTCATATTCATCGTTTATTTGAGAAACTGTTAATCCATCTAAAAATACTCTGTTGTATTTCATCTTTACAAGATAGTTATACCTTTCTTCAAAATCTGATAGAATATCATCAACTCCTTGATCATGTTCCAAAGGAGGATGTTCAAATTCTTCAACTACATCATCATCATCTAAAACTTCATTATACCAGTCATCATCAAATTCATCTTCTAAATCTTCAAGAGCACCAATTTTATCTTGACTCATTTGATCTTGACTCTCTTGATGTTCTTTTTCAGTAGTTTCTTCAATTTTTTAACTTTTGAAGAAGTTCCAAGCACAAATTCAACATCAGCTTCATCTAATTTCCTTTTTCCTTTCTCCCTTTCAGATACTTTTTCAATATCAATTGGAATGTTTTCAGCAATAATCACAATTTCTGGAGAGAGGGCTTTGCTGATTCTTTTAACTTTGTTAATTCTTCTTCAATCTTTCATTTTCTTCAGACAGATTCTTGAATTTTTCTTCCAGCAAATCATAATCTTTGATCATAACTTCAAAGTTCTTTATAACATCTTCTTTATCTTTTGCATACCCAACAATCTTTTCATCTTTTGACAAACCATCTTCTTTCAATTTTTCATTAGCTTTCTTCAACAAGTCAAGCTCTGCTTTTAGTTCTTCAATTTGTTTTTCTTTTGCTTCATTTTCAGCTTTTAAGCTTTCGAGTTCATCAACATCAAGAATTTCTTCAGTTTGAACTGCTACATCAGTTTTAGAAACAGGTATATCTTGATGAATTTGAAATGTCTCAATGAACTCATAATCAAAAATTTGATCATCAACATTCATTTCTTGTTCAGTCTCAAAGTGAGCTTGTTCCTCTTCATGTATTTCTTCATGAGCAGTTTCATCAATGATAAAATCATCTACATCATCAACTGCTTCATGCTCACTTTCTTGTTCATGAACTTCATCACCTATTATATCTTCATCTTCGTTTTGAGCTTCAGTTTCATGCTAAGAACTTGGTGATTCATGAATTATATCCTGGTGAGTTTCAGCTTCATCACCATCATCATCATTATCATCATCTTGATCATCTTCATCATCTTGATCATCTTCATCCAAAGGAAATTCATCTATCAGATCAGCAGGATCAATTGGTTCTCCCTCTATCAAATGATAATGCTCCACAGTAATGTCAACCTCATCATTTGCTACATTTAACATGTAGTCAAACATAGGTACATTTTGAGCACCGGTTATCATTGATAACTTCTTATATGTCATTTCAGACATATTTTCCATCTCCAATCGATCTCCACCAACACCATACACATGAATGTCAGGATATTCCTCATTAATAATCATTTGGAGGAATCTTGGATACATTAAGTATTTATGCCTTGTTCCTTTTTCCAAATTAAAGGCAAATCCATTCAGTATCCATTTTGACATATTGAATCTTCTGTTTGTAGCTAAAGCAACAATAGGTGAAGCTATGTCCACAGGAAATGAGTTCCAACCAGCACTCCTCTTGGACAAACAGTGTTGAAAGATGTAACACAGAAGCTTCCAGTGATTATATACTCTTGCTCTAAAGAATTGTTTCTTAGGAAACTGATCAGGATGACCCATAGCCATAAAACTTTCTCTGCATTCTTCAAAAGAAAATTCACATCTATCTTCAGGATCATTTTCACCCAATCTCAGAGCATTTCTGATAGAATCTTCAGATACTTCTATCATTCTATCTCTGGTTATAAAGCCCCTTACAAATTTTCTTCCATTCTCTACTTCAACCCGAGCAGTGTTCCAAAACTGTCTAATAAGTCTGTCATAGATGACAGTTTGGTAACACATAGCATATACATATTTGGTTCTTAGAAGAAATCTGATCATTTCTTCATAAGAAAAGGCATCTTGAGCTTCATCATTCAAAAATGCAACAATATTATGCTTAGGTACAAACTTCAGTTCTGCCATCTGCAAAATTTAAGAACAAAGATGTTAGATAATGTGTATTTTGAATCAAATGATCAATTGTGAGTTTAAATTTATGATGATTTAAGAAATTATAAACTGATGTGTTAAATTTAATTTGAATTTTAAAAACAATCTTGAATTTTAATTTTAAGTGTAAACACTTAATTTTGATAAAGATGAATTTTCAAGCTTGATTTTGATTAACAGTATAACACTTCTGTTTATGTTATCTTATATCACTGTATTAAGAACTCTTAAATTCCTGAGATGATGATTTTTATCAATTTTGATTTTATTTTGAATTTTGTTTTATTTTATTTTGAAAATTTTGAAACTGTTCATCTTCTTCATCAGTTCATCATCCCCGAGACTGTTCATAGAAGACCCTGAACCAAAAATTCAATCAAACATCAGATTATCACAAGATTATCCTAATATAATGATCGAAATCATCAGATGAACACGAATCAATCATCAATTTTTTTCATTTTTCTCTCGATTTGAAGAACTCTGTGATGTTTCAAGTGTTAGGGTTCATACGACTCACAGGGATCGAACGACCATCAAAATGTTTCATTTCAAATGAAATCAGTTGAAAATGATTCATTTACTTACATTCACAATCACACGAATACTATCAATCAATCGGAAATTTTTGTTCGAGGTAAATACAATCGATGAATAAGGGTTTTTGTTCTAAGAAAGTCGAAAGTTCGAGAGTTCAGAGGGTTTTGTGAGGGTTTTTGAATTTAGAATGAAATGAATATCACAAGTGTTCTATTTATACAAGTATAAAATTTTAGACTCATGAGCACTGTTGGTCGTTTTAGGATCATTCAGACTCATTAGGTCAAAAATTTCACCAAGTATCTAGACATATGAGCACTGTACATCAGTCGTATTAGCACTGTTAGACACATTAGTCTAGCCGTATGAGAACTGTTTCATACTTATGAGAACTGTTAGTCGCATAAGCACTGTTGGTCGCATAAGAACTGTTCCAGTAGCATGAGCACTGTTTCAGTAGCATAAGCAATTTTCAGTAGCATTAGCACTATTAGTCGTATAATAAATCTGAAATGTCCACATTCACTTGTAATTTTCAAATCTTCCACCTGCACACTGTTTAAACAAATTAGTAATATTTCATACTAATATTCAAACAATATTGCATATTTTTACATTTTGACCCTCAAAGTTTCAAATTTACACTTTTGACCCTTAAAGTTTCAAATTTACACTTTTGACCCTCAAAGTTTCAAATTTTCGTTGTTGACCCTCAAAGTTTCAAATTTTCATTTTTGACCCTCAAATTTGAACTATTTACAAGTTTGACCCTTCATCTTAGTTTCAAAATGAACAACCAAATATTTCAACATCTGTCTTGATTTAAACTTTTCAAAGAAGCTTTTCCTTGCTAAAAATTATGAGATCATTTTATCATTTGATAAACACACACATACTTTGAAATTAAAGCATCATCCGTTCAATTCAACATGATCATTTTCATTTTCTGAGAATATTCTTATTGGGTTATTACTCCCCCTAAACTTTTAAGTTTCACAAAACTTAGAAGTTTATTAATAGATCATAAGAATATCAGACTTAACTTTGTTATATTGCCTGCACAGAAGAAAACATGCATAAAATCAAAATTAAAGCAGAATAAAAATCTAATATTTACACTAGAATCTTTAATTGCAGTGAGATCATATTAGATAAGATCAGACATTAAAATAAAAAATGATGTGGATAGTCATAGACAATGATTAAATCCTGATCAAGTGTGTTCCAGGTCAGTGATTATCACAGCAAAGGAGACACAAGATCTAAGGACAGCAAATGAGTGTTTTGACATAAACTATCAGCTCACTTACTTTTTCAATTCTTGGATGAATATGGTAGAGGAATATGACAAGATGTGACTCATACCAAGACAAAGAGGATCAACCATCATCAAGACATGCCAGAAAGCACTTATTCTCAACTTATTACCTAACAAATATGCATAATCAGAGTTCATGTTACTTAATTTAACAGAGAATGATCATGGATAACCATTTGATCAACTCTAACCATCCTTTTGAATGGGTTGTGCACATTGGCATCTTTTGCATCAAATGAGAATATCCAGGTCTGTAATGACTTACAACAGAGGATATCTCAGTACTTCAGGTCTATGATGACTCATAACAGAGAAGTAAATGGTGCTTGTAACAAACCTCATGATTAGTCACATTACCATTAGGTGTGAGCAGGAGTAGCTTAACAAGCAGTCAATCTGATAAGCTAATACACTCAAATGTACTTAGATGAATACACAAACAAGCATAGGGATGTGGGTAATCACAAGAATTTACTTGTTCAGTAACTAGCATGATAGTGTCTACACAACAATTCCTGATCATGTCAGACTTTATTAGCGAGTGAAGTATGTAACTGATCTTACTAATGTACTATCATTTCTCACAGAAGGCAAAACAGATTCATTCCTAAAATAAAGAATGAAAAATGAAAAGCACTCTATTTTTGGATTTTTGATTTATATTTTTCTATTTGATTTTGGGGTTTTCTACTTTTGTATTTGTTTTTCTATAAAAAAACACACACACACAAACAATCAGGCAAATAACTATGAAAAGTTATCCTTATGAAAATTTTCAGATTGAGGAAAGTATTTGATCATGAAAAGATTCAATTTGTAACCAGGTTTACACATGGTTAATAAGGCCAATTGACTCCACTAAATACTCAAACCTTCCTGGTAGAAAAGCTTTAGTAAATAGGTCTGCCAACTGTTTTTCAGTTGCTATTTGAATCAAAATGATTAAACCTTTTTCAGAATTATCTCTTAGAAAATGATATCGAATTTCGATATGTTTTGTTTTTGAGTGTTGAACTGGATTAGCTGTAATGAACATAGCAGCAGTGTTATCAATGTAAATGGGTGTTTTAAGAAAATTGAACCCATAATCTAGCAGTTGGTTTTGCAACCAAAGGATTTGAGAACATCCTGCTGATGCAGCTATGTACTCAGCTTCTGCAGTTGAGACAGAAACATTTGTTTGTTTCTTACATTGCCATGAAACTAATCTGGGTCCAAGAAACTGACAACCACCCGTTGTAGATTTTCTGTCTTGACAACATCCACCATAATCACTATCTGTATATCCATGTAACTCAAAATTACCTTCATAAGGATACCAAAGCCCTAAGGCTGGTTTACCTTTGAGATACCTGAATATTCTTTTGACAGCAATTAAGTGAGATTCTTTCGGGTCTGATTGATACCTTGCACAGACACAAACAGCATACATTATGTCTGGTCTTGATGCAGTAAGATACATCAAAGAACCAATCATAGATCTGTATAATGTTTGGTCTACTGATTTTCCTTTAGGATCAGGTTCAATCTTGGTGTTTACGTCAGCTGGAGTTCTTATGGATTGACAATCATGCAGTTTAAATTTCTTCAAGAGTTTATCAACAAATTTCTCTGATTGATAAAAATACCATCTGCAGATTGTTGAACTTGTAATCCAAGAAAGAAATTGATTTCTCCCATAGAACTCATTTGAAACCGAGATTTCATGATTTCTTCAAATTCTTTGCACAAAGTTGGACTGGTAGAACCAAATATGATATCATCTACATACACTTGCACACATAAGAGATCATCATTATCCTTCTTTATGAATAAAGTTGGATCGATTTTCCCTCTTGTATATCCATGTTGGATCAAGTGTTGAGATAATGTTTCATACCAAATTCTAGGAGCTTGATGTAGTCCATATAAAGCTTTGCTAAGCTTATACACACGATGTGGAAATTCTGCATCCTCAAAGCCCGGAGGTTGCTTGACATACACATCATCAGTGATTGGACCATACAGAAATGCACCTTTTACGTCCATTTGATACACCTTGAATTTCATGAATGATGCATAAGCCAGGAAAACACGAATAGATTCGAGTCTTGCAACTGGAGCAAATACTTCATCATAGTCAATTCCTTCTTCCTGTGTGTATCCTTGTGCAACAAGTCTTGCTTTGTTTCTGATTACAATGCCACGATCATCAGTTTTATTTCTGAACAACCATTTGGTGCCTATGGCATTTTCTCCTTCAGGTAATTCCACCAACTTCCACACTTCTTGTTTTCGAAATTGTAGAAGTTCTTCCTGCATAGCTTCAATCCAACCATTGTCCTGTAATGCCTCGGTGACATTTTTAGGAACAGTCTGAGAAAGGAAACATGAGTATAAACAAACATTTGCATGTTCAGATTTACTCCTAGTAGTTCTTTCATTCAGAGGACCAATAATCTGTGATGTTGGATGGTTCCGGTGGATACGAGATATCGGAATCTCATTTCCTTGAACAGTAACATCAAGATTTGTTTGGTTCAGATTGGAGAGCTGTTGCAATAAGGTAGAAGAATGTGGTGTGAAATTTGGTACTTGAGTCGGTGAATTGAGAAAGTAATCAAAGTTACTTTGATCAATTGCATCTCCAGAGATAGAAGATGTGCCAGACTCAGGATGTCCAATTTCTGTACCATCATTAGGAATAGGTTATGTTGCTTCTTGAGCAGCTGAAACAGAATGATCTGAAGCTGGAGAATCAGGAACATTGTCATGGAAATGGATTGTTGAATCCTTGACAAATGAAAAAAATGGATAATCTGGACGAGCATCATCTGAATCATCAGAATCTGAATCATCACTGAAAGATCCAAGATCTCCTCTTGAGTTCTTCTTACCTGAAAAATCATCAGATTAATTAAACAAGTTAGACTGAAATGAGTTTGACAAAGAATCCAAATCAAATAACCATGCAGGACCATTTGAAACTGATGGAAAAGAGTTTTCCAAAAATTTAACGTTGAATGTTTCATTAATGGTGTTTGTCCTAGAGTTATACACTCGATAGGCTTTTGAAACAGATGAATATCCAACGAAAAATCCATTATCAGCTTTTTCTTCAAATTTTCCTAAATGATCACTTGAGTTAAGAATCATAACTGGACAACCAAATGATTTTAAAAAATTTATGTTTGGTTTCCTGTCAAACATCAACTCATATGGAGTTTTCTTTTTATCTTTAACAAGCAAGATTCTGTTCTGAATAAAACATGCTGTGGATATTGCTTCGTCCCAGAAAGTGATTGGAAGTTTAGCATCTGCTAACATAGAACGGGCAGCTTCAATCAAAGTTCTGTTCTTCCTTTCAGCAACTCCATTTTGTTGTGGAGTTCTGGGAGCACTGAACTGATGAACTATCCCTTTTTCTGCACAAAACAAATCAATGTTAGCATTTTTAAATTCAGTTCCATTATCACTTCTTATTATTTTTACTTTTTGATCAAGTTGATTTTCAACTTTGTTAATAAATTCTTTTAGAAGATCTGCAGTTTCAGATTTAGCTTGAAGAAAGAAAACCCATGAAAATCTTGTATAATCATCTATGATGACTAAACAATAAGATTTTCTACCAATACTCCTAACATTAGTTGGTCCAAAAAGGTCCATATGTAACATCTGGAGTGGTTTGGTGTTTGAGTTTATTAGTTTGGACTTATAAGACGCTCTATGTTGTTTTCCCTTCAAACATGCTGAGCAATGATCAGTTGTTGAAAACTTCTTGGAAGGAAGTCCAATAACATGATTTCCTGCTACAAGCTTGTTCATGTTTTTGAAGTTGGAATGACCAAGACGTCTATGCCAAAGCTGGCTTTCACATTTGAAGCTTTAGCAATCAGGCAAGTAGTTTCAGTTGCAGGATCCACTTGAGACATATCCAATTTGTATACATCTCTGTCTCTAGCAGCTTTAACTATCACCCAGTCATTGCTAATCTGAAAACCTGGTTTCAAGACATAACAGTGAGATTCATCAAAAGAACAGAGTAAGATTTGTCACAAATTTGGGATACACTTAGAAGATTAAAGTTCAACTGTGAACAGAAGTTGACTTTATCAAAACTGATAATCCCATTTGACACTGTTCCCTCTCCTGTTATCTTTCCACCTGCATCTCCTCCAAAAGCAACATGAGTACCGTCCTTTAACTTAAAGTCTTGCAACAAGGCTTGATTGCCTGTCATATGCCGGCTACACCCACTGTCAACATACCATGAGTTGATTGGTCTCCGCGGGCGTACCTGCATTCACAAAGATTTAAGGTAAGTTAGTAACCCAAGCCGAGATGGTCTTGGGCTTGCCAAACTTGTCAACAATTGTAAATTGTTTAAAATGAAGTTTGTTGACATCTGGTTTCTTTTGAATTTTAACTTGTTCAATTTCTTTTTGAGAAACCAACTGATTATCTCTTTGAGATTTTGATTTCAAAGCATTATTAAGAAATCTTGAACTCTTGTATGAATCATTTGAGAATGTTCCTTGGTTTATTCTCACAGATCGAGGAATAAACTTTTCTTGGTGATATTGCTGTGATTTGACAAATTCTGAATTGTTTCTTCTGAAAGATCTCAAACCCAAGGAAGATTGTTGTTGTGAAAATTTAAATCCAATATTCTGATTTCTTATAAATTGTGGATTTACAAAACCTTGATTATTGAATTCCTTCCTTGTAGAGTTCTTCCTGAAGTAACAATCATTGGTATTGTGATTTCTTTCATCACACAAAGCACAGTATTTGTTAAAATAACATTCAGCTGTGGTGTGATTTGTCATATCACATATGTAGCAATACTTGTTAAAGTAACATTCAGAAATGTCATGATTGTACATGTCACAGATATCACAATACTTTTCAGAATGTTTAAACAACATTTTATTAACCCTTGATGTTGAAGCAACATTTGATTCTTGTTTGAATTTTGGGTTAGGCAATTTAATTTGTTGTTTAATTTGAGTAAAGTTTGTCTTTTGATCTTTGGGATTTTTCTTTTGAACTTGAACAAAATTCTTTGACTCCTTTGATTCAAATCTTTTATACACAGCGGAAGTCTTATGATCTGGACTTGTTTCAGATCAGAGTTAGATTTGATCTTAGGTGTAGGTGTTATTTTTGTGTTTGTGTTCAAGTCAAAAGTTCCAGCAGACACAAACTTCACAGGTTTAATTTGAGTATTGTTCTGTGACTGATTAGTTGATTCAGTTTTCTTTGCTTTTGCAGCTTTTCTTCGTCTTTGATTTCTCAATCTTGATGAAGTTTTCTTGCTTTGAAGTTTAGTTGAATCTTGAGAAGATTCCTTTGACATTCTTTCACTTCAGTTAGTTCATTAGAACTAGAATCATCAGAATTATTGTTATCTGATTTAACCTCTTCATATTTTTCTTTCAGTTTGTTATTGACATCAGAATTTTCACTCTTTAGTTCAGTTTGTTCAATAACATTTTCACTTTTTGGTACGAACAGCTTCTTTTGTTTTTGTTGAGGTTCATAAGATTTAACTTTGATTGGATGACCATTTTTGATCTTGTTTAAGTCAGTTTCTTCATAAACTTCAACATTTTTCTTTTGAAGGTTCTTTTGATCTTGAAATTCCTTCAGTTTAGCTTTGTTTTCTGGTGAATGATCATGAGTATTGAAATTATCAGGTAATGTTTTTGAGATAGATTCAGGCATAGGTTCATGTGTGAATCCTAGTCCGGTTTTGTCTTTTTCATTCCTTCCATTCACCAGTTGCTCAACCATTTTCTTTGAGCTTTTTACTTTGGCTAAGTCTATTTGAGTTGCTGCATGTGCCAATTTTTCTTTTTCAAGTGTTTTGTTATCTCTTCAAGTTGTTGTTTGACAAGTTCAAGTTCTTTAATGGTTTTGTTCCATGATGCTTGAAGAGACATGATCTTTTCATCAGCAATTTTGTGATCTGATTTTAGCTTATTGTGTTTTGATTCTTCTTGTTTGAGCTTGTCACAAATTTTAAATGAATAGTTCTGTAGTGTTCAACTAGCTCAAAACATGCTTTTGTGCACATTTTCTCTCTCACTTCTGCTGGTATTTCAGGATATGAGTGTGAAGATTCAGTATCAGAAGAATTAACAACCTTTGGCTGTTCTGATTGAGCCATAAGAGCAACTTCTTCAGAGGTATCTTTTGGGTCTGATTTGTCACTCCAATCATACTCTTCTTCTTGATCTGATTCATCATATTTAGGATCTTTAAATTCTGACCAGTCTTCATCATCAACTTCAGCAACTAGTGCCAGATTAGCAGTGAGATTAGCAGTAAACTGCTCTGCATATGCACTCCAGTCATAACCATCTTTGATGTTTACAACCAGTGCCTTCTTAGTTTCCTCACTGTTCTTCTCTTCTTTTGATTCTGGCATTGGTAGACTTTGGTATGGCTTCTGAAAAGTCTTGTTTGCCTGTTGCTGATACTTTTGACCATTTGAGCTGCCTTGAGTATTTCCTCCTTGGTTTCTTGGAGCTTTGCATTCTCTTGAAAAATGACCATAACTGTTACAGTTAAAGCATCTTGATTTTGATTTATCAAACCCAACAGTTTTGTTTGCACTGGGTTTGTAATTTCTGTTAGTGTAAGCATGCTTTTGAGTTCTGTAGGCTATCATGACCATCTGCCAATTAAGATCCATTTCTTCTACATCATCTGGATCCATTTCAAACAAATCCTGTAGAACTAGCTCCATTTGAGTCAGATGACTGCCTTGATAAGCTTGAAAGCTTGCCATGAATGCAGTGAAAGCAGTTTTTGACTCTTCATCTTGTAAAAGAATGTTAATCACATCTTTCACTTTGCTTGGATTGGGAGAGTTTGAGGAGGATGGCATCTCAGTTGAAGGTTTTGGCATTTGAGCTTTAGGTGAAGATTGTGGTTGTGGTTGTGGTTGAGTGGAGTAAGCAGGTGTACTTGTGAAGAATCCTGCTCCCACAAATAGATCACCTTCATCTTCAGGAGTAGATTGATCTTTGGCCAAGAATGCATTCTCAACAGTATTTGCTGGTGAAGCAACATACTTATACTGAGTTGTTGATGCATGTCTATCATTATTTCTTGAGCTCTCATCAATTTCTACAGATTCAATTTTAGCAATGAGCAGATCAAGATCCATTGGAAACTTCTCAGTATGTTTCAACAAAGTGACAGTTTGTTTCCAAGAAGATGGTAGTGCATTCAGAAGTCTATTGTTTAAGTCCTCAAGATCATTCTTGATTCCCAAAGTAGACATCTCTGTAGTTAATTGCACAAACCTGTTCATCATTTGGTTTATTGTTTCTCCTGAGATGTGCTCAAAAAGTTCCAATTGCCTTTTCAGTTTCTGCTTTTTCAGATCTTGAATCTCTTTCCCTCCTTCACATATAATCTTCAAGGCTTTATACATTGTATATCCAGTCTGATAGTTTTCAAGCCTTGAAAGAACTTCCAGTGGTAGTCCTTTACACATGAGAGAATATGCTTTGATGTCATTCTTTACTTTCTTTAAATCATCACCATGAAGATTATCTTCTGGATAAGGCTCTTGTGAATCTTTAGAATACACAAATCCTCTGTCTGGACCATCAGTAGTCACAGGAATGTATGGACCTTTTTCAATTGATTTCCACAGATCAGTGTCTATGGAATTCAAATGATGTTTCAGCCTTAGAGACCAATTTTTAAAATCAGCTCTGTTTTTAAGTTTTGGAACTCTATTCTCAGAATCTTCTGATTTAGCCATTTTTTTTTATATTTTTGTTGTTTTTCTAATCTTTTGAATTAAGAAATGAAAAGAAAAAATATTTTTGGGTTTTTGAAATTTTATGAAAAATTTCTAAGTGTTAAGGCTGAAAAGTCCGAAACAGTAGTCAAACGTCCAACAGTGATGATACGACCAGCAGTGAAACTTCCAACAGTTGTAATACGTCCAACAGTGAAAAAGTCCAACAGTGGTGATAAGTCCAACAGTGATGAGTCCAAGGGATTTCCTTAGAAAAATTCCCAACACAATGATGAAACTACCAACAGTAGTTATGCGACCAAAGCTGAAACGACCAACAGTCGTTATACGGCTAAGCTGAAATGACCAACAGTCGTTATACGGATAAGGTAAAACTACTAACAGTAGTGATGTGTCTAACCAACAGTGGTTATACGGCTAGGGTGATACGACTGAAACAGTTGAGAAAAGTCCAACAGTTCTCAAACGATCAATCACTTAGGGCTGTTTGATTGTGCTGACTGAGTAAGATCTGACTGAGTCAGAAGCTGACCCAGTAAGAAGTTCTGACTGAGTCTGCATCTGACTGAAACTTGGCTGTTTGATTATGTATCTGACTGACTCTGCTGAATGAAAAAATAACCACTATGTACACTTCTATTAAATTTCTCTGTTAAATTTCTCTGTTAATTGAGTGTGAAATGATAAATAATAATAATAATAATAATAATAATAATAATAATAATATAATAATAATAATATAATAATAATAATAATAATAATAATATAATAATAATAATAATAATAATAATAATAATAATATAATATAATAATAATAATAATAATTTTAATAATAATTGAGTTAAAAGCCAATCCACCCATCCCATCCCCATCATATCTGCCATTTCCCAACCCAACCAACCTCATCTCTATCATCTTCTACCCAACCCACCCACCCATCTCCATCTCCATCGTCTTCTACATGAATGGCAGTGCGGCGGCGCAGGTGGAGTTCGGCCGTCTTCTCCCTCGTCCTCCTCACCTACTTCACGGGTGTCTCCTGCGCAGGTGGGTTCGGCCGAGGGATGCGAGCGAGGAGGGGGTCGCGCAGGTGGAGGGGGTCAACTGAGGAGGGGGTCGTGCTTGTCTTCATGTCCGCGAACGTGGGATGCGAGCGAGGAGGGGGTCGCGCAGGTGGAGTTCGGCCGAGGGGCAGCGTAGGGGTGAAGGGGGAGGGTCAGCCCGGTCAGCTTCTTTGATTTCAAGGTCCGGGTCAGACACCCTGACTCGGTCAGATGGCTCGATTCATGGTTTCAAACGGGCTGACTGGGCTGACCGAGTCAGCCGAGTCAGGGTCAGCCCGGTCAGAGGCATATCAAACACACCCTTAGTCAATTTTCAGTGTTTTTCATCCCTAATACGGCACATTCATCAGATTCTTATGAATGTAACGAACTCAGAAATCTCAAAATCCTTCAATTGTTGATGAATTGAGCTGAAATTTCGCAATTAGTTCAAGATTATGCCGATAATCAATCCTATAACCTCAATTTCAGTGATTATCAACAACTTTCTATGAATTTCAGAGATTTTAGGTCGAACACTCAAGAACACATATTCGTACTGTTTTTCCACTAATTCACTTGATTTTTATGAGATAAACTGCAAATTGTGATTCAAAACATGTTTCTGATGATGAAACACAGCTTCGATTCACAATATTTCACTTGAATTGTCAATTGATTACAGATTTCAGTGGATTTTTGAAGTATCTATCTTCGACAGAACCTCAAAAACACGCAACCGAAAGCTCTGATACCAATTGATAGGATCAATTAGAGCAATCTGTATCAATTAGATGAACAATTCAAAGCAAAATACAATCAAGTGTAATCAAATCAAGACAAATCAACAAAATTCATATTCCATTGATTGCAAAGACGATTACAAGTGATAGAAAGCAGTTCTCATAAAACATATGCAAAACTTTACAATCTACACTACGCCTATTGCTATTTATACTAGAACTAAGGAACTAAATTTACACAAAAAGTCCCTACACTAGTATAAAATACAAAAATAGACACTAAACAATAAAAGACTAAATGTTAATCTTTTAAGGGACCTAACAATTCCCGAACTCCAAAAGCGTTTGGAACATCATAGGGCATATGACATGATAATCTAGTTGAAGGAAATGTTCCTTCAACAAACTTTAGTAAGATTGCTTTGAAACAGTTCAAGCACTTTATGCATGTCACATGGAAGAAACCCAATCGATATCATCTTATATATTCTTAAGATGAAAAGCCACATTGATAGCCTCAAGATGCTTGACTGTCCTATCTCAATGTAGTGGGCCAAGGATTTGATCCTTGATTGCCCAACTAAAGGTTTAAGACATTCATAATAAACTGTAATATGAACGGGTGGGACAAGAGCATCGGTGAAAATTCACGCAATGCTCAAAGCAACCGAGGCAGGGATGGGTAGAGAGAGGTTATACCTATTCTCTAGATCAATGAGGGAGACTATAAGAAATGGCCAATCTCGATCCTAAGGCAATTATTGCCAAAAGAAAGGAATACATCAAAGCAAAGGTTAAAGTGAAACCACAAAAACCTAAGCTTATGAGCCTAAAGTAAAGGAGAACGATCCATGCTTTGAGTATGGAGAGATAGGACAACAAAAGGGAATTGTCCCTCCTATCTCAAGGAGTTGAAAAATAAGAGGGATGCTAGGAAAACATCGAATACAATTTTCATGATTCACATTGTATTAAATGTCATTTCTTCAAACACATGGGTATTGGATACCGGATGTGAGACTCATACTTGAATTTGTTGCAAAAGGAATTCAAAAGAAATGTGCGCTTCAATGAGGGAAACTCTATTTTGAGACTTACAAATGGTTTGGAAGTTGTTCTCAAAACCTTTTGTATGCACCTAGTTTGACTAGGAACATAATTTATGTTTCCTATTAAAACAATATTGTCATGATTTAAAGTTTGTATATAATGGTATTAAGTTTTATGGATGATGTATTTCATTTTAAGGATATGCCTTTTAATGATATTCATGAATTAGTTCATGATAATTCGTCCTATAATAACTCATTATACACATTAAGCACCAAGAAATTTAAAATCGGTTTAAGTTATTATTATCTTTGACATTGTCATCTTGGTCACATAAGCGAGAATTGGATTCAAACACTTCAAAAGAATGGTCTTTTGAAAACAATTGAAAATGTTTTATTTGATAAGTGTGAACCAAAAGACTTATTAGGAATGATACATTTGGATGTATATGGTCCTTTTAAGACAATAAAAAAGATTGGTGAAATGATACTTCATTACTGTTACCGACGATTACAGTCGCTATTATTGTGTGCACTTGATGAAACATAAGAATGAAGCTTTTGAAATGTTCAAAATCTTTAATAATGAAGTAGAAAATCCACTCTACATAACTATCTAAGTTCTTCAGTCTGATAAAGGAGAAACTGAACCCTATTTGGATATGGTTCAATTCATTAAGGCTATGAGCTTACCACCTTTATCATCTTGGGTTTTCGCACTACTCTCCACGGCTCGTATTTTGAATATGGCCCAAACCAAGAAAGTGGGTTCGACACCTTTTGAAATATGGCATGGAAAGAGTTCTATCGCTATCATATTTAAAGGTATGGGTAGTGAAGCTTACGTTAAGCTTAACACCCAAACAAATTTGAAAGTTGATCCACTAAGTGTATATTTGTTGGATATCCCAAAGACTGTATAGGATACTACTTCTTTGATCCAATAGAGAAAAAGGAATTTATTGCTCGAAGGGTAGAGTTCTTGGAAGCCAAGTCCCTTATGGAAGGAGTGACACATAGAACAATGGAATTTGATGAAGATCAAGATCCACAAGCCGATACACGTTTGGTTGACACTAGCTGTCAACAAGAGGTTGTTGATGATGATCAAGAGGTTGATCAATACACACAAAACGTTCAAAGATCTGGTAGAGTGAGCATTCCACCTGAAATATATGGATTTTTCATGGATGGATGCTATGAGGTTGACTCCGATGAGCCAAATACATACCATGATGCTATGTCCAATGCGGATTGTGACAAATGGCTGGAAGCCATGAATGTAGAGATGCAATCCATGTATGACAACCAAGTTTAGGAGTTGGTTGACCCTCCACTTAACTCCATACCGGTTGGATGCAAGTGGGTTTTCGAGAAGAAAACAAATACGCATGGAAACTTGGATACTTACAAGGCAAGACTTGTAGCAAAAGGTTTCACTCAAACTCAAGGGGTTAAATATGATGAAACCTTCTCACCTGTTGCGATGCTAAAGTCAATAAGGATATTGTTTGCCATAGTTGCTCATTATGATTATGAGATTTGGCAAATGGATGTCAAAACCGCTTTCCTAAATGGATATCTTGAGGAAGATGTCTATATGGTTCAGCCTGAAGGTTTTGCCGATCCAAAACATCCTAATAAAGTGTGCAAGTTAAAGAAATCAATCTATGGATTGAAACAAGCATCAAGAAGTTGGAATCAATGTTTTGATGAAGAGATCAAGAAATTTGTTTTCATCAAGAACGCTGACAAGGCTTGTGTGTATAAAAAGGCTAGTGGGAGTGTAATCACATTCTTAGTATTGTATGTTGATGACATAATACTATATGGAAAGGATATTCCAACCATGGAAGGTGTTAAAACCTGGCTTGGAAATTGTTTTTCCATGAAAGATCTCGGTGAAGCCGCCTATATTTTGGGAATAAAGATCTATAGGGATAGATCGAGGCGGTTGATAGGTCTAAACCAAAGTGCATATATTGATAAAATCTTGAAAAAGGTTCAAGATGGAAAACTCTAAGAAAGGTATGGTACCTGTTCAAAGAAGGACAATATTGAGTGCATCTAAATGTCCAAGCTCAAAGGATGAGCAAGATTGTATAGAGGACATCCCATATGCGTCTGCTATAGGATCCATCATATATGCGATGATATGCACTAAGACCGGACGTGTCATGCGCGTTAAGCATGACAAGGAAATATCAGTAGAATCGAAGTAATAGCCATTGGATGGCTGTTAAAAGTATATTGAAATACCTTAGGAGGACTAAGGATATGTTTCTAATATACGGATCTGAGAAAGAGGAACTCGTTGTAAAGGGTTACACGGATGCGAGTTTCCAAACTGATCGAGATGATCCTCGATCACAATCGGGGTATGTCTCCATTATGAATAGGATAACATTGTCCACTACAAAATACGAATACATAGCCGCCTCATTAGCAGCTTTGGAAGCTGCATGAATAAAAGGTTTATCACCGATCTAAGGGTGGTCTCTACCATTCAAGACCCCATAGAAATCTTTTGTGATAACGAGGGTATGATTGCTCAAATCAAGGAACCCTGTGCACATCAAAAGATTAGGCACAATGAGAGGAGATTCAACTACATAAGGGATGAAGTTGAAAAGGGAAAGATATGTATTCGCAAAGTTCACTTTGATCAAAAGATTACGGATCCATTCACGAAGCTCCTCGAAAGGTCAAAGCATGAAAGTCGTACTTGTGCCTTAGGACTTCGATATTCTAGTGATTGGACTTGATCAAATTTTGTATTTGAATATATGGAACTCTTTATTATTTGAGTAAAATTATTTGGTTATAATGTTTCAATTAATGTTCCAATTTAGCATGTTGAATCCATGAGTAAATTATTTACTCTAAATGCCCGTAGTCGTTCATACTTGTGGGAAAGAGTGTGAGGGTAAGATTATTATGAACTTGGATTGGTTGATATTCATAAGGATGAATATAGAGTAATGGGTTGCTACCAAGGTTTATAGATATTTGTGGGATACATATATTGGACTAACCCGCATCTCAAATTTTACTACATGGAATCTTATCGATTGATCATAAGTAAATTTGAGTAAAGGCGAATATCATTTGGTATCCTCCGACCTGAGATACATATTGGGTTTTGATATTCACCAAGTATTATACCTTGAGCTAATTCTTCACTGTCCTGAAATAGTGGACAGTACATAAGGGTATGTTCAGGTATAACACGAGGTGTTTGTGAGAAACGTATGTAGTCAAGATGGAATTTGTTCCTCTTATTCGTTGAGAGTTAGATGTCTAAGGCCTGATTAAGTTAAATCAACAAGGAATGATCATTCTGTGTCCTTGGATTTAACATGACATCTGTAACAAAAGGATAGATGATTGATTCACCTAAATCATATTCAAGTATGGTACTTGAAAGAGATGATGTTATTGAATGGCACTTAGTCATATACATTAGGGGTAGCAAACCGTTGCTAGGCGTCATTTGCTGCTTGCATCAATCTTCTATGAATCTTGTGCAAGTGGGAGATTGTAGGATTCGATCTGCCCAACATACATATTAAATTGATGTGGCTAGTGTGATATGATCCAAGTCGGGTCATACCCAATAACAAGCTAAACAAACACCAATAAATATTTATTCGTTGATAAGATCAAACAAATAAATAATGACACCAATTTAGTAAAATGGGTTTTCTAAATCATTTCTTTTGTAAATGAACATCATTATGTGGATAATTGTTCATGAAGTATTATTTGTTTCATTATTTAGTTTTGCTAAATGATAACAAATAAAAGAATGCTAAGTTTATAAAGTTAAAACAAATTTTGTTTCAACTTTATAAAACAAGAGATATATTGTGTAAGTAATGCAAAACAAAAAATAAATAAATGTGTAATCCATTTTGAATGGATATTGGCCGTAGGCCACATGGATGCACGTTCCCACTTTTGTTTTGTCTTCACTCTTGCATGCTTCCACATTCTTTGTCTTTTAAGAATACAAGATGCTCTCTTCATCCAACAAAAACTCCACTATGTCTCTTGCATTCAACCAACGAAAGCATCCACCTCTCTCTCCATAATTCGGTTTTTAGAAGGAGAATACAGCTGAAAGTTTCAGCATCACACTCTCTCTCAATCGATTTTTGGAGCAGCAAAGAAGGCTGAATTTTCAGCCAACAAAAGGGGTTTTGTTGCTGAAAATTGGTGTCAAGAAACCTAGCATTCAAAAGTGTTCGTTGGTGGCTTGGGGTATCACCTTCTTGAGGTCTTCTAGCTTGAAGATTCAGACATAAGTTCATCATAAACACCTTAACAATATCGAATTCCAGCAGCTCCAAAAGGTTACGAGCAGCAGCATTCAAAAGGCCAAGGTTTATCCAGATGATCATTGATCAGAAGCTTCCCCAGCTGCCGAAGGAGAGAGAGGATGCTGTCGTCCTGGAGGATATGGACGACACGACATTGGGGAGAATGAAGGTTTACCGGGGAAAGCAGGTTAAATCCCCGGTGAGGAGACTGTTTGGGCATCTTGCCCGGGAGGACTACGTGGCGCCGGCACGACGTAGGTGGCGCCACGACGACAGTGACTCCGATGTAGAGCACATAGTCCTCTTTGATGATGATTCAGATGATGATGACGATGATGATGGTGGAGATACCGGTTTTGTGACCACTACTGCAGATGTCACATCTCCTCCATCACCACAAGAGGGTTTAGAGACGGCAGGATTCCATCAGGGTTTTCAGCCTGATGAGGAAGAAGAGTCAGATGAAGAGCCTCTCACCCGGACGGTGGGTAGCCGGGTGGTTGCTACTGAGCACGGAGTGAGAGCGGTTGTTGGATGCCCGGGAGGGTCTGAGGGTTCTACTGTCGACCCATCATATACCCCAGACTCTCCTAGGAGCCGAGGGGGAGCCTCCGGGTCCAGGGGGACTCGGAGGAAAAGGATGGCTCAGCCACATGGGCTGAAGGCCAAGCGAAGGAGGATTACCCTGCTAAAAACCTCTTCTGCCAGCACACCTACCTCCACAGCCACCACTACTACCACTCCACCACCCACTACCACAACACCACCTACCACTACCACAACACCACCTACCACTACCATACCACCCTTCATAACCACTACTCCTACACCTCCACCCACTCATACACCTCCACCTATATTCACCACCACCACAGCTACCACCACCCAACACCGAGCTGGACCCTCACCAGTTCCCTCCGGATCCTCTCTGCCCTCTAGTGGGGTAGAGGAACAGCTTGCAGCACTTAACCAAATGGTGCTGAAGCTGTTAGCTGCCGATGACGAGAAGACTTCACGGCTAAGACAGTTAGAGGAGCTTACTGCTGCTCAATTGCTACAGATCTCTCAGCAGGGATAGCAGTTACAGGAGCAGACCCAGTAGATGGCTACTCAGAGGCTAGAGCTCACCCAACTCCAGGAGCAAAACGTCACATCTTGTAAAAAGATTGAGGAGTTAGAGGAGGCTATGAAGACCATCCTGCTCAAACTTAAGGGCACTAATGATGAGCCTCTAAAGATAAGAGAGGGAGATGGCGATGACGGTGATGATGAAGATAATGATGATGAGGCAAAAGACAGTGATGAAGATGATGATGATAGTGGAGATGAACAAGCAGAGGAGGGGCACAAGGATGATGATGATGATGAAGATCCAGCTACAAATGCTACAGATCCAGGTCAGGAACAACGAACAAAGCAAAGACAAGACCAGGGATCTACATCAGCCCCTCCATCATCACCTACTACTGAAGCTCACGAGCAAATTCAAGACAAAAGTACAGATTAGATGTTTTATTATTCAACTTTTGTATTTGAATCATCTTTTGGATGTTTATGTAATTAATGTAAATATTTATTATTTAATGTTTGATTATCTTGATTACATACTAATAATTGTTCTGCTACATGTCTAAATCAAGCAGATCCAGCATTTCAGCAAGATGAGCACGATGTTGCTCCCCTCCAACAGATAAAGTCTCAATTAACAATGATTCTTGGTCTGTAGGGGATCATCAGAAGGGCTGTGAGTTATACTCCTGAAGAAGGAGAAATAATTTACAACATAACTGACGAGCAACTTGCTGAGATGTTTCGGCTTAATCCAGATGAGATTGTGAAGGATGCTCCAACGTTTGATGATGATAGTGATGAAGAGCTTAATGATGTTAAGGAGATAGAGATTGAAGACATCACTGATCAGCACTACCCTGAATACGCTGACCGAGAGGGAAATGTGTTTCCTGATCTGGTTAACACTCTCGGCAGTGATATTTTGGAGAAGCTGAGTGATAAAGAGAAAGAAGCAGAAGCATCTACTAGCCAAGCCCAAGCCTCGGACGCTGATGTCGATATTCAAAAGGCTGAATGGGCGGCTTGCTTTGCTGAGATCCGAGCCCAATGTGCTATAGCTAAGCCAAGTACCTACACCAAGCTCTACGAAGTTAAGAAGAACATGAAGGTGTCAGGGAAGATCATTGCATGGGCTCATTTTGAGGATCTTGGAGTTTATGCAGTAAAGAGAGAGAGGGGAATCGAGTACTTTAGATTCCCTTATGATCTGAAGACTCTCCCCGGGTTCGAGCTCAACCAGCTGGCACGCCTGAAGCTGCTCTATGCTGACACGAAGAAAATGTCAGGCTGGTTTGAGGCTGCCCTAAAAAGGGAATACCGGACAAGATGGGTAAACTTCAAGCCTCAGCAAGCTACGAGGTACCTCCGAAGGTCTGAGGTGAGTCCCGTCACTAGTCAACCAAAGATTGTCCTGAAGTGGCGACCTCCGCACACAATGTCCAGAATACCGTTGAGGGACATGCCACAGGACTTTACCCCACACTTTAAGTGGTGGTACTATGACTGGCGCTCTGGAAAGGCCGTCATTGTTTTGGAAAGGGTAGGAACGGTGGACACAATAAGGGTGTTTGACCTAATGTGGCTTATCAACTTGTCAGCTTTAGATGTCTATACTTTATACAAGTGGCCACTATTTTTTGATACACAGGATATAGTGCAAGCCCTATAGTTTCAGCATGTCATACGTCTATGCTTCGCACTCAATATCCATGCTGGGGTTTCTAAAGAGGAACGGGCTAAGAGGTTCAAAGAGTTTAGGAAGGAAGTCAAAGATTAGATAGAACTAGGTCCAATGGGGAGTTTGTTAGTACACATGTCCCTAGTTCTAGTTCTATTGAGCTCAAATGTAATAGACTTTCATTTTGTTACATATATGTAATGTTTGATCAATGTAATGAAAACTCTTTGATTGATTGTGTATTGGTTGTTTAATGTTTTATATATTTATATCATTGTATGTTACACGCTTATACAAACATGTTATATAGGTATACAGTTGTTAGACATAGTTCTGAATTATTAAAGGTTCAGGAATGTATTTAACTTAGTCTCATGACTCAGTCGCACGACTGAGCCATACGCATGGCTCATTCGTACGAATGAAAGCTGTAACCTATAAATACCACATAATTCGTGAAAAAATAGAACACTTCGAGAATTCACAACCCTAGCAGTCCAAGTTCGTTCAGTTCGTCCCTTCCAAAGTTCATAGATCGTTTCTGATCATTCCTAGTCTATTCTTAATGTATTCTAATCGTTAGGTTTGATTGGATTAACGGTTTCCCTGATTGGATCCCCAATCAAATAGAATTCCACGCTATTTTATTCAGTTACACTTTGAATCAGTTAGTACACCGTACGTACACGGTCCTAACATTTTGGATGTTACTTTACCGAAAGGGAAACTTTGTTGATACCAATGTTATGATTTTGTGGTTTCGGTCTTGGTTTTGATATTAGGAGCATGCTAGTGTGTTACGAATGATGTTTCACCTGTTAGAATACATGATTTAGGTCAATTGGGTAATTGTTGAATTATTTGGGTAATTTTAGGCTTTTTTGGGAATCATGCTAGTAGGGTGCACAAAGCACACGATTATGCATGTGGATTGTGCCATAGTGTTTAATCAATATAGTATGAATGTCTAGACTATCTAACTTGGCAATTTAGAATGTGACTATGATCATGCTAGCTACGTATGTGGGTTTGACTATCTTGCTTGAGTTTATGGTGGATAAGGTGATTCATGTGCAGAGTATGGTAATCTTTGCAAACATGATTGTTAATAGGATATAATATTTGTTTGACCAAGTATACAACTTAAACATGTCACCAGCAGGTCAATGGGTCAACTTGGTCAACCATGTCTTTTCTTTCTAAACCATATACGTTAATGTGCTACCTTAAGCGCTTAGGTTCAATTTAACTGTTCTGGTATGGTATACTTACAAACTCACGTGATCTAGGTAACCTTAGACGGATTGTCCTTTTCCACTCTCTGTTGCTAGCACTTACTGTTTATTGGAACACTAGGTGAGTTCATACCCTACAGTTTTACTTACTTTCGGTTTGGGGGAGAGAGCATACTGTTTTCTTATACAAACGCTTTTATAGATAAGTTGTGCTAGTATAAGGTAATGTAGCATTGTAACACCCGAAATTTTGATTAGACAAAGAGAAACAATAAAAAGAAAAGAAAAGAAAGAATTTTGGAAAGAAAGGAAAAGAAAAGAAAAGTAGAAGGGGGTTTTGTGTAAAAAGTACAAAGAAAAGAAAATTTCTGATATACATAGGGAAGGCTGCCCACTCTTTTTCTCATAACCCCCAAATCTTTGAAGTGTTCTAGAGAGAGAAAGAGCAGACCATGAGATTTCGGAGAAAGAACAAGAAGAAGAAGAAGACTGATACGCGGTACAAGACCTCACGGCTACGGATTTTGAAGAAGCCATACCCAACAACACAATGTGAGTTCTAAGACCCCTTCTTTTACGCATTTTGAACGATTTTGGGGCTGGAACATATAGTGAAACTGTTTTCGAGCCGTGAGCTCTCAAAGTGTGTATATACGTATGAGTATGAGTGTGTGTATGGTCCGCTTGGACTGCTATGCTTAATGTAGGTAAGATTTCTAAGACAAGTAGACAAATTTCAGCATGTAGACCGAATGTGTACTGCTGATGTATGTTTTAGAAGTTATTCTTCTGATATGCATGATGTTTAGTTGATTCTAAGTAGCTGATATGATAAATCAGTGCTATGTGCGGATTGTAGAAATGGCACAAGTTAAGGGCAGGTCACCATACTCAACCGCATCAAATTAATGCGGGCAACCCACGAAATGTGGTTAAGGCAGGCTTCATCCACATCAACAAATGCGGATGACTAAGAAAAATGTCAAGGCATTTTGCTCAGCCGCATTAACAAATGCGGATGGGTCAACAAATGCGGTTATGGGAATATTCAGCCGCATTGATCTAATGCGAACAAGTCAGGAAGAATGACCAAGGCATTCTTCAACCGCATTGACCAATACGGGTAGTACACGAAATACGATTAAGGCATTTCCTCATCCGCATTGATTAATGCGGATGGCAAGAAATGCGGATGAACTGAAGAATGAAATGCGGATAAGGAATTCCTCATCAGCATTGACAAATGCGGATGACTAGCCAAATGCGGATGAACTAGATTATGAATGCGGATTAAGTTTAGTAAGACCTGATTTGTTTGGGTAAACGAGTAACATAGGCATGATGACGATGATGATGTTGCATGGGTATACCTACTGTATACCATATATGTATGATGCCTTGTATGATGATGAATGAATGTTATGTGCATGTTACTTATAATTATGTATGCGTATCTTTCTGAAACTTTACGAATTATTGAAATGAATGTATGAAGTATTATGTAACATAAAGTGAAAGTTAATGAAAGAGGAACATGATGATGAATGCATGTATTAACGAATAAATGAAAAGAAAGATGATGATGAATGCATGCATTAATGAATGAACGAAGTAAGTCTTGCAAGCATTGAATAAGTCAATTGGTCTTTCTTTGTGATTGACCATGGTCATGGTACCTCTACCGCTTACCTACTAGTACTGTGGCATAAATTTTGTTGTTCATTTGTTGTCTTCGGCCCAGTAGCTAAGACTGATCAGGGTATAGCATATGGTATTGGTACAAAAGGAATTCAATTTGCAAGCAAAGATGAAACGGGATCCTTGTCATTCGACCACAGTAATCATAGTCGAGTGCTATGAAGTGGGTAATGCCTGACAGGATCCATATGAGAAGTTAAAGATAATGTTGTATAACGAATGATGAAGATAATAATGAATATTATCTCTGTGTATGTATGATGTATGATCATGTGAAATAACGGTTTCTAATGGAAATTTATTATGTTTATTATAAAACTAGAACTCACTCAGCAACGCTGACTTTTTATGTGTTTCCAGTTAGCAGGTAGTGTTGCTGGGGATGGCACGAGGTGACTACTCTGCTCTTTTGGGATGGCATTCTCCTTTTGATAATGCTGTCACGCAATAGGATGCGGGCTTATGATGCATGCAACACATTATGTTGCATGCAAGTGTCAAGTGTTCCTTGAGGATCTCAATAAACAGGATTATTTAAGGACCCTTCCTTAAAGATTCTGATAAACGGGATTACTTAAGAAACCTTCTTTATGATGAAAATCATAAAGTGTCTATACTATAGGTCACTGTATATGACCCTATGATTGTTGAGGATTCACATAAACGGGATTACTTAAGAAATCCTCGGTTTTATATGCTTCCGCGACAATCAAAGTAAAGTTAGGCAATGAAAAGAAAGCTGTATTTTGTAATCGAATCAACGATGTAATGCATTGTAAAAGCTTTTATGATGAAATGAGAATGTACAATTTATAGATTCCGCTGCTTTACTTTACTTAGCAAATATAAATTGTATGTTGAAATGCGATGAATGGCCAACTGTGAGGTGCCCAGGATCGGGGCCTTACAAGCATACCATGATAGTCCTCACACTTTCGAATCGTTAATAAAGGTAACTAGCAAGGAAATCTTGAGTAGTACTACTGGGTCTGACAAGCCCCACCCGGGTGACTCGAGGTCAACCGAGTGAAATATTGTCCTAAACACAAATACCATCACAACCTGATATGTTATGACGGGAGGCAAACAAACGAAACACATGTCAGCTTTGATTGTAAAATCACTATACTTACTACTTGTGAAACTAGATTAGCTGTCTGTTTTAGCATATTACTTATATTTATTTAACTGTTACGGATTTGTTTTAACACAAACTCTTGAACTCACCAACTATTATGTTGATATTTTAGTATGCTATTCTCAGGTCGAGGTTGACTGTAGCTGTAGAAGCACACACGGGTCTCATATGCATTTTTTAAATTGATAACATTAGTATTTTTGAATTGTTTACTTTGGTTTACTTTATGGTTTGGTGCGTGTTTGCCTATTTACATTTTAAGTACCTTGGTTTGAATTATTTACAAATGCTTTCGCATGATTTTAAAACATTATGAACATTGTCTAGTTATTATAAATGACTCATATATGTCGTTCTGAGTAACTAATGACTTTGATTGTGGTTTGTTCACACACCTCGTGGTATGACCCCGCACGTGGAAATTAAGGGTGTGAAAGATTGGTATCAGAGTCATTGGTTAGAGGGAACTAGGTTGCATTACACACACTAGTCTATAACCACACAGTCTATTAGTTAGTCATTCTTTATCCCTACTATATACTCATTGGCATACACATCACATACACTATAGTATGGCATCACCTTCACGAGCTGTGGTGAGAGACCAACATGTTCTGATTCCCCTTCACGTTCTCATATACCCGACCGAGGATCTGAATGGCCTCCATTTGCCTATCCCTCCGAGGAGATGAATTGGGATCAACCGTTCACGCTGATGGAATGTGACGTTCCGCGGGAGTGGAGCTATTACCTTAGATATGTAGACCGTATGATATATAGTGAGCGCGTCCCTTATAAGAGACCAAGGACTAGAACCACATCTGAGCATTCTACACCTTCCCTCCCTCTGACAAACCAACCTACCGAGCAGGTGATTGCAGCCTTAGTTGCTGCCTTGGACATAGAGAAACGACGCAATCAGTGGCTTTGTGAGTTGGTCGCCGATCTACGACATCATATCCGTGAGATGAAGAAAGAAGTGGCAGAGGTGAAGGACTTGCAATATAAGTGCTATGAACATCAAGGCTCTTTGACTGATAGGATGACTCAGACGATCGACCGTTCAGAGGCTAGAGACGACACCATCCATGATTATAGGGTAAGACTTGATGATTTTGGAGGCACAATTCGTGGCAATGCACATAGCCGCGGAACTCGAGGCGGAACCTGAAGAGGAGCCCAAGGAAGAGCCAGAGGACCATCAGAGGAAGAAGAGCCTGAAGAGATGGAGGAAGACAGTGATGGATCTGATTTCCTAGACTGATCTTCACTTCCATTTGACTTAAACTACGTAGTGTTTTACTTTTGAAAACCTATATGGGAAGGGTTGTTTCCCACCCAACTGAAAAACTAAAATTTATGCCATGGGTCGAATATTTTGTGAATTGGTTACACTTTATTTATCTTTGGTTATTATTTTAGTTATAAATGTTATGGTTGATGAACTACTTTATTTTCTTACTATTTACTTTGCTTCAATGAGATGAATATGTTACATTTTGCTCATTTTTATATTTGTGAATGTAAAGTGAAAATGGAATCCGGTGGTAGAGGACGTGGCCGTGGACGTGGCTTCGGCCGTGGGTGCGGTGCGGTGCCATCAACATGAGCCCCGTAGAACTGGCTGCCCCGATCAACGAGCATATATAGGTAGCAGCGGATGCAGTGCACGCTACACAAGTGCATGCTGCACAACCCATAGATAAATAATACAAGTGACTTGACAAACACTCTAGTTGCTTGTTTAAATTGTTAAACTAAATGTTTCAATTTACAGGAACAGGACCTCCACCCTGTACCTATAAATCCTTCATGGATTGTAATCCTCACACCTACAGTGGAGCTGAAGGGGCCCTATGACTGGTGAGGTGGTTTGAGAAGACATAGTCTGTCTTCGCCAAATGCAACTACCCATCGGCTGACCAAGTAAAGTATGCAACTGGGACTGTAGAAGGCGCAATACTCTCATGGTGGAATGCCCAAGTGCAGATGCTAGGTCAGGTAATGGCAAATGACCTATCGTCAGAGGAATTTAAAACAATCATGACCGAAAAACATTGCCCTGGGGATGAGGTGCAAAATCTGGAAATAGAGCTGTGGCAACTAAAAATGCAAGGCTCAGAGATTGAGGCCTACACCACCAGGTCTCACGAGCTGGCAACATTATACCCCAGGATGGTGACCCCGTTGCACAAAAGGATAGTGTTGTACTTACGTGGTCTGGTCCCGGAGATTCAAAGCATAGTTACTGCCTCCAACCCCACAACAATTTAGCAGGCAATTTGGTTGGTTTACAAGTTGACAGACCAGACAGTGGAACAGGGTAAACTTGTAAGGCCCCGTTCCCGGGAAGCCTCACAGTTGGCAATTCATAGCATAAAATCATTTTAATAACAAAACATTGCAGCGGAATTAATTAGACATTCATTTAAAAAGTAGAAAACATGTCATGCCCATACATTGGTCTCTTAATTGTAAACAAAACACAATACTTGTTATTAAAATTTCAAATAAAGTTTCATAAACAGAAATGCCATCCGTAAATTTTCAAGTAGCTCCATGGTGCCATCCTCAGCATCAGCACTTACCTGCCAACTATTATGCATAAAAGTCAGCTTTGCTGAGTGAGTTCTAGTTTAAAGTAAATAGTAAATATAACTTTGTCTTTCATATGATGACCACGCACACGTAATACATACATTTCATCATAATATGCATGTTCATTATCTTTCATTCATTAATATCTTCCACTTTAACATAAACGAGATTGCACAAAGCAAGAGCTCCATGTTGATTGACAACAAATGCCAATCCCTGCCGGTACACATGAAAACGGTAGCTAACCCCCGACAGTTGATCCACAATGCAAGGCACATAGCCTGCTCATGAATACAGATCCATCATCATACATCAGACTCACATAAGTGAAGTCTATCATAGTGTTTGCAAGACTTTTCATCATCATACGGGCCCGGGGGTAACATTTGTTAAGTTCCACTTCTCATTAATATTATCTTTCACTTAATATATAATACGTAACTTATTAGGTACCCAACATACCAAGTACTAGTCATCATAACACGTAACCGACCCTCCGCGGGACAGCGGGGGTTCGGGGGCGGCAGCCCCTGACAGCGGGGTCCTAGGGGCAGCAGCCCCTAGTGGGGTCCAAGAGGCAACGCCGCTGGCTGGGGCCGGGCTGCTAGGTCAGCGCGCCCGAAAATTATTTTGAGCTATTTAAATGTCATATTTTACTTTAGAAAATGTGTTTTTCTTGTTAGAACACCTTGAAATCCTTCTCTTGAAAACCATAGGTTTACTATGCATAATAGCCCCAAAATTATGGAAAAAACGTTTAAATAAGGGGATCTAAAACTCACCTGAACTTATCCAAATAGCTTAAATTCTATGTCACTTAAGCTATAGTCTGAACACTCTAGCTGCACGAAAGTTAATACACAAGAACGTCATTTTCTTCATAAATTCGCTGACAGTTTCGCTAGTAGTTTCGCTGCCAGTTTCGCTGGCAGTTTCGCTACCAGTTTCGCTGGGCAGCACTTCTGCCAGTTTCGCTGGACAGTTTCACTGCCATGAGCGCCCAACTTTCGTTGGAATTTCCTAGTTTCACAATGTCTATAGGTCCACAGTTTCGCTCGAACGAAACTGTAGTTTCGCCCCAACGAAACTGTAGTTTCGCCCCAGCGAAACTGTGATTTCGCTGGAACTGCTCTTAATTTCGCTGGATGATTATGCAAGTTTGCTGGATGCATATACAGTTTCGCAGATCGCATAAAAATCACGAACAAGTCCGTTTTTAACCCAAAATCATAACTTTTTACGTCCAGCCTCTTAGTTTATCATCCATGAGGCTAAATCTAAGCTTTATACATGTTTTCATACGTAAAAATGTGACCTTTATGCGATTCTATGCAACTTTTCAAAACCCAAAACCCTAGAATCGGGTTTGATCTACAGAAGGGTTTAGAGGTCGATTCTTACTGGATTTGTGGCTCTTTTATTAAGATTTGATGCCCAAACGCCCAGATCTCCAATTCCTTGACCTTAGAAGCTCTAATTCTTGAGTTTCTTGCACTTTCTCTCTCTACTTTCTCTCTCTAAGAATTTTTGTTGTTAGGGTTGGAACGGAGAAGATGGTGGTGTCTTGGGCAGGTTAAGGGCTGGTTATAGACCTTAATCTTGCCCATGAATCCCACTTAGCCCATAATCCTTTTTCCTTCTTTATTAAATCTCCATTAGTTAGGCCCACTTATCCTTAATGACCCGTTTTGACTTTTGGGGCGTTACAAAACTGCCTAAACGGGGTGCGGTGGTGACTGTTCCAGACAACAAACATAAATAGGATGGTACCAATAACAAGGGTCTAACTTCAAGCAATCAGCAGCAACAACAGCCTCAGCAACGAACTAGAAAGTTCAACAACAACCAAAGCTTCAATCAAACCACTACGAACCAAGGGCAAGGACGATATGCGGGGAAGTATCCTAAATGTAACCGCTGCAACTACCATCACACCGGCCGGTATGATAATTTCAAGTGTCAAAGGTGTGGAAACTTAGGACACGGGACAAAGGTCTGTCGTGGCGAGCTGATGAAAAAGCCACAACAACCACAAGAAATACCTAAGGGATGTTTTGAATACAGGAAAGAGGGTCACTACAAAAGGAACTGCTCTCAGTTGAAGAAGAATGGCAATGACACTAGGAATAATGGAAACAACAACAACAATGCTGGAAATAGTTATAACAATGGTGGCAACAATGGTGGAGCCACAAGGAGAGCTTTCGTCATCGATTCAGGTGTAAGGATCAACATATTACAATGATTGGTGTTGTAATGAATATGCGGTATATAGACATTACGGATTGGATTGAACAATTTAAGAATGACAAACACAATGTAAATAACTTTGATATTGTATTGCCCTCTGATTTATTAAGTGTTACAAGAAAGCTAAAATTAGGAAATATGACAAAAGCCTTGACTATTACAAAACAAAACCTCTATATATAATAATCTAGAGATCTCGCGTGAGTACTATGTTCCCGTGCGATAAGTAGTCGTCACGTGAGAACCTAGTTGTCGCACGGTAACTTGGCTTCTCACGTGGCTTCAGATCTTCGTCTTCATCTTGATTTTATTTCCTGAGCCTCTAGGTTCAACCCCTATATTCTCCCTCTAGACTCGGTATATCAATGTTGTTTAGAAGTCCACGTCTGCAACCTTGTAACTGCCCCCATAAGCATACATCTTGTTGTCCAGGGCCTTCATCATAGACCAACCAAACTACACTGCTAATAGATGAGCAGATTCATAAGTTGAAATAGGACAAGCATGCAGCCTCATCAAATCTTCTCTTCCAAATTTGAGCAAGTCAACAAGGTCGATGATACGGTATTCTTTATCTACATAGTGTATAATAGCATGCTCAGTATCTTTCTCACAACTCCACCACATGAGCTTGGATAAGCTATTAACTAGTACAGGAGTGTCGATATGTATATTCCTCACACACCTCGGCTGCTTGTAAACCCTTATCTTCATTGGTTGTCCGTGTTAGGATCTATACAGTTCTAATCTTTAATAACTTTGGATTTAGCAGTTTTAAAGTCCTTGAAGTTGGATTTACATTGTCTATATATCATGATTCTAATCCAATTACCCTTCCCGTAATTGCTAGGATTAATAAACGGAACACAACCCATAGAGTATAAAATCAGACGTTCTGAGAGTATGGAAGTCGTGTTCATCCTGATAATACTCAATCGCGCTTGCTCTTCTCTTTATGACATACAATTTCTTCTCCACATCGTATGACCAACTAATGATTGGTTATGAGTTTCCTTACCTTGTGAAAGGTTTGGAATGTCTTAGCGTATGAATATAAGTTAGCGGTGGCGGAGCAGCAACAATTAGATTTCCAACCTGACGTACAGCACTCTGACCAGTTTGGTATGTTGTCTTGTTAGCCAGTTCAACACTTGTGTCTCCCATAATCTCTCCCTCTTCAATCAAGATATCGGAAAAAAATTATTTGAGATTGTTCCCCAATACATAAGTCTAATCAACCACAATCTCCTCCAAATCTTCAAACAAAGACAAACCCTTATCTTCGTCCTCAGCAATAAGTTTCTGCTAGAAAGTCTCAAATTCCCTCTTATATGCCTCCTCTGTAGCAGGATCCAAAGGTGTGTAGTTTGCTGCATCACGAGGACTTGGTCCGAAGACATTAGCAGACCCTGATGATCCAACAGTACTAGTGGGAGCACCAGTGTCACCGCCTTGGTCATCATCATCCCCTTTTTATCATCACCATTACCATAATCTCCATCATCACTATCATCATCATCATCATCATGATTATCATCATCATCCTCAACACCATCATCATCATCAAAATCATAATCCATATGATCAAGATCATCATCATCTCTAACTGGATCTTTTATGGGCATCATGTGCTCAGGCTCGACAAACGCCTCTCCAGTAAATGGTACATGCTGATCCTTAGTAGCCTAAATAGGGTCATCTAGAATAGGATCTCGATTAGCAATAGTAGTGTCTGTAGTCCTTTCATCATGAACAAGATCTATAACATGCTCTGTATTAACAACAGGCTCCTTAACATGATCTGGAGTTATAACCGGCTCAGCCTCAGCATCAGGACCAATATCTTAATGTCCACTAGATTCTCCAACCTCAGTGGTATGAATACACACATGAGGTGAGATCTCTTAGATTTCGTTCCATGATTTGTAGATAAATGAGCAGGAACTGCTGTTGGCTCTCCAAACTTCTGATCCTCTCATCCTTATCATTCATACCCCTATATAAATCATTAATAATCTGGGTCTTCTCCATAACATCCTTCTCTAACACACTCACTCTCTACTCATGAGTAACCCTCGTAGGTGATAAAGCTTGGGCTCAGGAGTAGTCTTGTAGTAATTAGCATCTCCAAAAAGATCATCATGAGTAGGCTCACTCGGAGGTGTCCTTAGTACATCAGATGTAGTGGCCATTGAAGTAGAGGTCATAGTAGTTGACTCTGTCATAACCAGCAACAGTGTAGCATCACTAATAGGAACTGGTACTCTTGTACTGAAATATCCTAAGTCATCACAATGGTCATCGGGGTCTGATGCTTCCTCAACATCCCTCGTCCTCTACCCCTACCACACAAACTCTCACTAGTTCTCCTAGCCATCCTCTTTCTCCTACCGTTAGTAGTGAATGGTATCTTATCAGGAACAAAATCAGCATCTCATTCCTTAGCAATGTGTTTTGCTGGTGTTTCATGCATTATGGGATACTCTTGAAGAATATAAGGAACATTCTCGACTTGGTCACTATCTGTGTCACTACTACTGCTAGTGAACCACGTGTTCCCCTCATCCATATCTGAGTGTTCCTAAATAGTGCGCATGGATGGACCGGCAGTCTTTGTATCTTTACCATGAGTAGATGTGGATGTACCAGATGTAACATCTCTATGTATCTGTGTAGTCTCTGTATCAGTCTCTTGGGTATGTGGCTCAGCTTGGAAGTCATCAGTAAACCTTCCAAGCTTGGAAAAATATGAACCATCCCAAGCATTCCCTTTAGCTCCTGTAAGATAAGTGAATATGTCCTTCTTCATCACCATCATAGTGTATGTGGGTGAATCGGACACTACTAACTCAGGATGAGTAGCATTCACGATCATCTGTATAAACCAGGGATACATCATAAACTTTTTCCCCACTGTAGATGTCACATTCTTCTGCATCTCGAAGAATATCGCCCTGGATATGCTATAAGGTAAGTCATCAACTAAAGAAACCAGTAGTGATCCAAATAAAACACTAAGACTATCCATGCCCGCCTGTAGATTACTAACGCAGTGGATAACAACATGGAATAAGTACTTCCAGAACGGTGGAAGGTACTTTTCTCCGGTTATGGGTACCGATGGTTGTAACCCATACGAACCAAGCAATCCTTCACTGCATCATCATCTATCTTGATCGGCATATGAGGATGATCTTCAAGCAGTAAGACACTGTTAATCACCTTAGCAGTGATAACAACTCTCCTTTCCTTAACCGTTGCAGTGATACGAGGTTCACCGTCTCCGTCTATCTCAATGGCAGCTGTTTGCTAGAACTGATCAATAACATCTGAGTATATAGACGGGTTAGCTGAGATGGCATAGAGTATCTGGGACGACTCCAGTCCATTGATAGGTAAACGAAACAACGCCTTGTCATCCGACACATCTCCAAGATCTGCAACCGCATTGTGGTTTTTGTTAAAAACCAACAGTCGAGCCATCTGAAACAATAACAGAAAAATATAAGTTATACTAAAAATCAGAAAACAAGTTACACTAAGAAAAAATGTTCAACACTTGGAATAAATTTCAAGATTTTGAACTTGTCACGCCAAAACTCTTTGTTCTCACGTGAAAACTAAATTTTTAAAAGTAAACTTCTCGCGCAAAGGTTTGGTTTTCGCATGAAACTAATCAATAACATCTGAGTATATAGACGGGTTAGCTGAGATGGCATAGTGTATCCGGGACGACTCCAGTCCATTGATAGGTGAACGAAACAACGCCTTGTCATCCGACACATCTCCAAGATCTGCAACCGCATTGTGGTTTTTGTGAAAAACCAACACTCGAGCCATCTGAAACAATAACAGAAAAATATAAGTTATACTAAAAATCAGGAAAACAAGTTACACTAAGAAAAAATGTTCAACACTTGGAAAAAATTTCAAGATTTTGAACTTGTCACGCGAAAACTCTTAGTTCTCACGCGAAAACTAAATTTTTAAAAGTAAACTTCTCGCGCGAAAGGTTTAGTTTTCGCATGAAACTGAGTTTAAGCAAAAATCAACTTCTCGCGTGGCAAGTTCAGAATATGTGAGAACTTTCAAAAGTTTTCGCACCTATTCAAATTTAAGTAACTTTTTGCGTATTCAACTGTTCAAAAATTCAAATTTTCAATTTGTCGATTCTAAGTGTTTTAACAATCAAATAATGTTCCGTAAGCATCGGTTAGTCATTAGTAAGCTTTATTGTTATTAACTAGTTCAATTTGAGTGTTTATTAGTCCATTAAGTTTTGTTCTCGATTCAAACAAATACAAAATGATTTTTTAAACATCAACATACCTTAGTAAATGCTTAGATGTAACACCCGGAAGTTTGACCTTTTGAAGTGATATGCGACTGAGTCTCAGTCGCATGGAATTCATGCGACTGGGGGTTCAATCGCATGATGCTCGAACGATTGAAGCTCAACCGTACGACTGGAGTTCAATCGCACGACTGAAGGTTCAACCGCATGGAACTCATGCGACTGGAGGCCCAGTCGCATGGTGTTAATGCGACTGAAGGTCCAGTCGCCCCTGGACTTCGGGGGACTGAGCTATACCTATAAAAGAGGAGCAGCTCTCTTCTTTCCCAACACTTACACACTTCAGTCAGGAGAAAGAGCAGAGAGCGACAGAGCAGAGAAAGAAAAGAGAGAACGGGGTGATTCGGGCTAGAGATTTGTCGAGAGGCTATTCAAATCGAATCTCTTCATATTCTCCGTGATAATGTGAGTTCTAGGACCCCTCATTTACATGTTTTCAAACGATTTTGGGGCTGGATCACATCTAAACCCTAGTTTTGTAAAAGTGTATGTTTGACCCATTTGGGTGAAATCTTGGGTAATGTGTTTAAAGTATGATTTAGGACTTACACATGTTTGTATGATGTCCTAGTATGATTCCCTAAGGTTTGGGAGGGTTAATCTGGTCTTGAATTGAGTTTAGAAGAGTTTTACAACCAAATGTCGTGGCTGCTGTTCGTGATGAACTTCAGTCGCTGCCCAGTTAGGGTTATGCGACTGAAGGGCCAGTCGCACGACTGAAGAACGACTGATGTTCAATCGTACGATTGAGGCTCAGTCGTACGATTGGGGCTCAGTCGCACGACAGGCCATACGACTGAGGGTTCAGTCGCATAGATCCATTCGCATAGTAGTACAGACGCATGACTGAGGGTTCAGTCGCATAGATGCCCATTCGCATAGGGTTCATTCGTACGATAGAAGTCCATCCGCACGACTGTATGCCCATTCGCATGACTCAGTCGCATGGAGGCCATGGATTAGAGTATGTTCAATCGCCCAAATAGGGCTGATGTGAATGTGGAGAGAAGTGTATGTATGATGTATGTAGGCTAAGTATGATGTAGCCTTATATGATAGTAATGACTGATGATTTGTAAATACCGATGTTCCTTGATTTGATGCATGTTTATCTTTCCACAGTTTTACATGTTATCACTAATAGATGAAATGAAAGTATTATGTAAAGTACAGTGAAATAGTAATAAAGAAAGTGAAGGAACATTAATAAAAGTTAACAAGTCTTGCAAGCTTATAGCAGTTACACGACTATGTGTCGTTAGCTCAACTGTGTTACGGGCTAGCTACCCATTGACGCACACAGGGTCAATCAATTGAGATTGGCAGGACCTTTGTGGCGTGCCCCGGATGATCGGGTCGGCCTTGTACACAGTACACATAGCCCTTTCGGGGATACAGTTGACCTTCGGGGATACACATAGCCCTTTTGAGGGATACAGTTGACCCTTCGGGGGATACACATAGCCCTTTGGGGGAATACAGTTGACCCTTCGGGGGATATAGATGGCCCGTCATCCGTTTCCCATCGCGCATATAGTTGGGGTATCGCTCACTGGTCCATACAGAAAGTGAAACATAAAGATAAAGTTTATAGACAAGGCATATAGTGCAAAGAACGAACGCTATTTGTTCATACAGTTGATGCGTGCTCGCATATACAGTACAGTATAGTATTTTACAGAAAAGAGTATTTTTATATACTACATATAGAAAGTGTTTTACCACATATAAAACTAGAACTCACTCAGCAACGCTGACTTTTTATGTGTTTCCAGTTGGCAGGTAGGGTTGCTGAGGATGGCACGAGGCGGCTACTCAGCTCTTTTGGGATGGCATTCTTTTGTTAGATGCTTTTGTGATGTAATGCAACATTAGATGTTTTGTAATAGACGTACGTTGTATTAAATGGCAAAAGCATTCATAGTAAAATGAAAGTTTATCACAGAATTTCCGCTGCATAATTTTATTAAGTTTATGCAAATATAAGTTTTACGTGCGACGAATAACCAACTGTGAGGTGCCCGGGAACGGGGCCTTACAAGTTGGTATCAGAGCCAAAGTTTAAGTGAAATGGGTAAATTTTCAAAATAAACCTAAACTTAAACTGAAAATGGGACAGAAAAAGGAAGAATGCCATCTGAGTAGGTGCGTGCCATCAGGTATTTTCTTAAAGTTAATCATGATTACGTGCGCATGATATGTGTTTATGTGTACTGTTAGACTTAGATACTAATGTAGTCAGGACAGGTAATGCTCGGGGTGTGAAAAGTAAAGTAAGTGGCTAATCACAACTGGCCACTGTAATTAGGGACTTACTATACTTAACATAAACTGAGCTATTTCCTTGAATGACCGTGTTGGTGTTTGAATCTTTCAGTGTGAGGTAGAAAATGGCTGGTGGTGGATCTTCCAAAGCTTCCCGGGGTGGAGGCGGTGGCGGACGTGGTGCTGAACCATGAGCCACAAGAGGAAGACCTAGAGTAGAGAAAGTGGTTCACGAGGAAACTGAGACCCCTTATCAGGAGGGTGTAGATGAGAGCGCTAACTTGAGATCCTCGGTAAAAGAGGCAGTGGTCGAGGGGGTACATCAGGTCATGCAACGATCTTACCGTCTGTGGTGACCGAGGTAATTAAGGCTGTCAGGGAAGGCGAAAGAAAGGAGAGGAACAGGTCCTCAGGAAGACAGGGGAAACAAGAGCCGGAAACGGTTCTATCTGATAATGAAGAGGAAGAGGACAAGGAGCCGGTACGAGAGACAACACGGGGTTGTAACTACGGGGAATTTATGAGGTGCAAGCCCCCGACTTTTGATGGTTCTGGTACTGCTACTGATGCTTAGCAATGGGTGAGAGAGATGGAGGTTGTCCTCGATATTAGTGATTGCCAGGAGGACAAGAAGGTGAAGTTTGCTACCCACTCTTTCACAGGGTCGGCTTTTTGCTGGTGGGACAATATAGTCCAAGCCGAGGGTAGCAGGGCCATAGGGAAGATGAAGTGGGCTGAGTTAAAAAGGATGGTGATCGAGGAGTTCAGTCATCGTTGGGAAATGGACAGAGTTGAGAGAGAGTTCCTGCAGTTGGAGGCGGGGACGATGACCCACCAACAATACACCACCAAGTTTAACGAAATGGCGCGGTTGGTGCCAGAGCAGGTGATGCCGGTGTCTCGAAAGATCAACCGGTATATTCAGGGGCTGGCAGCTGAAATTTGTTGGCATTTGATTTCTGCTCGACCGAGCACTTTTAGGTCGGCAGTGGATTTGGCGGGAAGGTTTTACGATGAACGGGCTGTGTCGGTGAAGGCTGAGGGTAGTAAGAAGGGAGGTGGTGAGAGAAAATGGCAGGGGAAGAGGTTTGGTCGAGGTGATACTTCGACGAGTAGTAAGAAGACGCGGGTGGATGACCGCCGGGTGCTCACGTCGGGTTCAGGAGTAAAGAAGTGTGGTAAATGCGGGAGAGAACACAGTGGGGAATGCAGACTGGGGATGAACGTATGCTTCAGGTGTGGTCAGCCTGGCCACATCGCTAGAGACTGTAAGAAGCCTAGCGCTGAGGCTTCAGGGGTAAAGAAGACGGGAAGTGAAGGTCCGAGAGCAAGCGCCAGGGCATTCACAATGACGCAGGAAGAGGCTAGGACGGACCCCGATGTAGTGTCCGGTACGTTTCTGGTGAACCAAACTTTAGCCTCTGTATTATTTGATTCGGGTGCCAGTAGGAGTTTTATTTCTGCTGCTTTCTGTGCCAAATTGCCCGTTAGTAGTAGACGTGTGGATGTACCGCTTGATGTAGAGACTGCTATAGGTAAAACTACCAGGATTTTCGAGGTAATAAAGAGTTGTGATATGGAATTAGAGGGCCACAAATTTCCGGTTAGACCGTTTGCGATGACGTTAGGTGGTTTTGATTTGGTGCTTGGAATGGATTGGTTGTCGGATCTTAAGGCAAACATTGTGTGTCGCAAGAAGATGATCAATTTGACAGCGCCTGACGGTAGTTCAGTGATAGTTTATGGCGATCGGGTTACTACGATTCCGAAGGTGATCTCAATGGCGGTGGCGGGGAAATGTATGAGGCGTGGATGTAGCGCCTTCTTATGTTATGTAAAGGACGTAGAAACACCAACACCACAACTATCTGATATTCCGGTTGTGCGTGATTTTCCAGACGTGCTCCCGAAAGACTTATCGGGATTGCCACCTGACCGAGAGATCGAGTTTCAGATTGACCTGATACCGGGTGCTCAACCTATCGCCAAGGCACCGTATCGATTGGCCCCGACGGAAATGAAAGAGTTAATGGAGCAGTTGCAAGAGCTGTTGGATAAGGGGTTCATTCGGCCGAGTATCTCACCTTAGGGTGCTCCGGTCCTATTTGTAAAGAAGAAAGATGGTAGTATGAGGATGTGCATCGACTACCGTGAGCTGAATAAGTTGATAGTAAAGAACAGATACCCCTTGTCGAGGATCGACGACTTGTTTGATCAACTTCAGGGTGCTAGTTGGTTTTCACGAATAGATCTTCGATCAGGCTACCATCAACTGAAGGTGAAGGAGCAGGATATCCCTAAAACAGCTTTTCGTACGCGCTACGGTCACTATGAGTTCCTTGTCATGTCTTTTAGTTTGACCAATGCGCCAGCTGCTTTTATGGATCTGATGAACGAGTGTGTCGACCGATGTTGGATAAATCAGTGATCGTGTTTATCGATGACATCCTGGTTTATTCAAGAAGCGAAAAAGAGCATGTCGGTCACATTCGAGAAGTATTAGAAACGTTGAGATGGGAGAAGTTGTATGCTAAATTCTCCAAATGCACATTCTGGTTACGTGAAGTTCAATTCTTGGGTCACGTGGTAAATCCGGATGGGATTATGGTTGATCTGGCGAAGGTGGAAGCGGTGATGCAACGGAAGTCTCCAAAGACGCCATCTGAGATTCGAAGTTTCTTGGGTCTGGCGGGCTATTACAGAAGATTCATCCAAGACTTTTCCAAGATTGCTTCTCCACTGACCAAGTTGACCCGGAAGGATGTGAAGTTTGAATGTGGTCAAGCTCAAGAGAAGGTTTTGAGGAATTAAAGACGAGGTTGACCCAAGCTCCTGTTCTCGTTGCCCGAAGGAAGTGAGTCTGGTGGTTTATTCTGATGCTTCCTATTCGGGGTTGGGGTGCGTGTTAATGCAGAGCGGAAAAGTTATAGCCTATCCATCCCGACAGCTGAAAGTTCATGAGGTTAACTACCCCACTCATGACTTGGAGCTAGCAGCTGTGGTCTTCGCGTTAAAGATTTGGAGGCACTACCTCTACGGAACGAAGTGCACCATTTTCACAGACCACAAGAGCTTGAAGTACTTCTTCGAGCAAAAAGATTTAAATACGAGGCAGAGGCGATGGTTGGAGCTGATAAAAGACTATGATTGTGAGATCCATTACCATCCGGGCAAGGCCAACATGGTGGCTGATGCCCTTAGCCGAAAGGAGAGGCCCGAACAGATACGGGTGAAGGCATACCAGCTGATCATGACCTCGGATGTGATGAAGCAAGTCAAAGAGTTTCAATATGAAGCACTGAAAGAAGATCATCTTAACTCAGAACGAATGAGAGGTCTGGTCGCGGAATTGGGTGAAAACACGTTTGGTGTCAAGACTCGATTTGGGCGGATGTGGATTCCACGATTTGGGGCTCTACGTATGAAGATCATGGATGAAGCCCATAAAACTCGATACTCCATTCATCCCGGTGCTACCAAGATGTACCAAGACATGAAGAAAGATTATTGGTGGCCGGGTATGAAGCATGATGTGGTGGGGTGTGTGAGTAAATGCCTCACGTGTTTGCAAGTAAAAGCCGAGCACCAGAAGCCATATGGAAAGATTCAACCATTGGACATACCGGAATGGAAGTGGGAGCACATCACCATGGATTTTATCACGAAGCTGCCACGTACCCCGAAAGGGTACGATACTATATGGGTGATTGTGGACCGTCAGATGAAGAGTGCTCACTTCTTACCGATGCGCGAGACATATTCGTCCGAAAGGTTGGCCGATCTTTTCATCAAAGAGATTGTGACTCGTCATGGTGTGCCGGTGTCGATTGTGTCCGATCGCGACACCCGGTTTACCTCCAAATTCTGGAAGTAATTCCACGATGCTATGGGGACGAGGTTACATATTAGCACGGCTTATCATCCTCAAACTGATGGTCAATCTGAAAGGACCATTCAGACTTTGGAGGACATGCTCCGGGCATGTGTTATTGACTTCGGGGGAAGTTGGGATGACCACCTGCCGTTAGCCGAATTCTCATACAATAACAGCTATCATGCCAGTATTGGCATGCCACCCTATGAGATGCTATACGGCAGGAGATGCAGGACACCCATTTGTTGGGGTGATATTGGTCAGAAAGAATTGGGGAGCGTCGAAGTGATTGAGGCTACGACTGAAAAGCTCGAAAGGATCAAAGCCTATATGAACGCAGCCAAAGACAGACAGAAGTCGTATGCTGACAAACGACGTAGACCGATTGAGTTCCAGGTGGGAGACCAGGTTATGTTAATGGTCTCGCCTTGGAAAGGAATCATTCGGTTCCGGAAGCGGGGTAAGTTGAGTCCGCGGTATATAGGCCCTTTTCGAATCATTACTCGAGTAGGAGAGGTGTCCTGTAGGTTGGATCTACCAGATGAGTTAAGTGGAATTCACCCGACCTTCCACGTATCTCATCTGAGAAAATGTTTGGCCGATGAGGATCTGATCGTTCCACTGGAAGATATTGAAGTAGACGAACGGCTCAACTATGTAGAGCAACCAGTGGCGATCGTCGATCGAAAAGAGAAGAGGTCAAGAAATAAAGTGGTTCCTCTTGTGCGTGTACAGTGGCGGCACAGGAAGGGATCCGAGTCAACGTGGGAAACTGAAGAAGAAATGAGGCAGCATTACCCACGATTATTCGAGGAATAACAGGTTTCGGGGACGAAACCTAAATAAGGGGGGTGGACTTGTAACACCCGGAAGTTTGACCTTTTGAAGTGATATGCGACTGAGTCTCAGTCGTATGGAATTCATGCGACTGGGGGTTCAATCGCATGATGCTCGGAAGATTGAAGCTCAACCGTACGACTGGAGTTCAATCGCACGACTGAAGGTTCAACCGCATGGAACTCATGCGACTGGAGGTCCAGTCGCATGGTGTTCATGCGACTGCAGGTCCAGTCGCCCCTGGACTTCGGGCGACTGAGCTGTACCTATAAAAGACGAGCAGCTCTCTTCTTTCCCCAACACTTACACACTTCAGTCGGGAGAAAGAGCAGAGAGCGACAGAGCAGAGAAAGAAAAGAGAGGACGGGGTGATTCGGGCTCGAGATTTGTCGAGAGGCTATTCAAATCGAAGCTCTTCACATTCTCCATGATAATGTGAGTTCTAGGACCCCTCATTTACATGTTTTCAAACGATTTTGGGGCTGAATCACATCTAAACCCTAGTTTTGTAAAAGTGTATGTTTGACCCATTTGGGTGAAATCTTGGGTAATGTGTTTAAAGTATGATTTAGGACTTACACATGTTTGTATGATGCCCTAGTATAATTCCCTAAGGTTTGGGAGGGTTAATCTGGGCTTGAATTGAGTTTAGAAGAGTTTTACAGCCGAATGTCGCGGCTGCTGTTCGCGATGAACTTCAGTCGCTGCCCAGTTAGGGTTATGCAACTGAAGGGCCAGTCGCACGACTGAAGAACGACTGATGTTCAATCGTACGATTGGGGCTCAGTCGCACGACAGGCCATGCGACTGAGGGTTCAGTCGCACGACAGGCCATGCGACTGAAGTCCATCCGCACGACTGTATGCCCATTCGCATGACTCAGTCGCATGGAGGCCATGCGACTGGAGTATGTTCAATCGCCCAAATAGGGCTGATGTGAATGTGGAGAGAAGTGTATGTATGATGTATGTAGGCTAAGTATGATGTAGCCTTATAGGATAGTAATGACTGATGATTTGTAAATACCGATGTTCCTCGATTTGATGCATGTTTATCTTTCCACAGTTTTACATGTTATCACTAATAGATGAAATGAAAGTATTACGTAAAGTACAGTGAAAGAGTAATAAAGAAAGTGAAGGAACATTAATAAAAGTTAACAAGTCTTGCAAGCTTATAGGAGTTACACGACTATGTGTCATTAGCTCAACTGTGTTGTGGGCTAGCTACCCATTGACACGCACAGGGTCAATCAATTGAGTTTGGCAGGACCTTTGTGGCGTGCCCCAGATGATCGGGTCGGCCTTGTACACAGTACACATAGCCCTTTCGGGGGATACAGTTGACCCTTCAGGGGATACACATAGCCTTTCGAGGGATACAGTTGACCCTTCAGGGGATACACATAGCCCTTTTGGGGGAATACAGTTGACCCTTCGGGGGATATAGATGGCCCGTCATCCGTTTCCCATCGCGCATATAGTTGGGGTATCGCTCACTGGTCCATACAGAAAGTGAAACATAAAGATAAAGTTTATAGACAAGGCATATAGTGCAAAGAACGAACGCTATTTGTTCATACAGTTGATGCGTGCTCGCATATACAGTACAGTATAGTGTTTTACAGAAAAGAGTATTTTTATATACTACATATAGAAAGTGTTTTACCACATATAAAACTAGAACTCACTCAGCAACGCTGACTTTTTATGTGTTTCCAGTTGGCAGGTAGGGTTGCTGAGGATGGCACGAGGCGGCTACTCAGCTCTTTTGGGATGGCATTCTTTTGTTAGATGCTTTTGTGATGTAATGCAACATTAGATGTTTTGTAATAGACGTACGTTGTATTAAATGGCAAAAGCATTCATAGTAAAATGAAAGTTTATCACAGAATTTCCGCTGCATGATTTTATTAACTTTATGCAAATATATGTTTACGTGCGACGAATAACCAACTGTGAGGTGCCCGGGAATGGGGCCTTACATTAGAAACCTATTTGCGACCTCAATGAACACTATAATCGATTTCAGCAGAGTTTTGACACTTAGTAATTTCGAGAGAAAATTTCAAACTAAAATATGCGAATACTTTAGGTTTTCGCTTGAACTGTTCCTTTTAAAGTACTCAAACTTCTCGCATGATGAGTCTGAGTTCTCGCTTACTGGACTTTTCGCATAAATTGAAGTTCTCACGCAAAAAGTCTCTTTTGTTTATTTTTCTATCTTTTTATTTTTCAATTTAAAACATCTTTTTGAGAATTATTGAATTGTTATGACAATGATTATGTTCAACTAAGTGTCTACATTTACACATACATCCTTAATTTTAAAATTTTTATAAAACTAATACTAAACAATTAATCAAAAGCACTTTTTTATCAAAACCAAACTAAACAAAAATAACAACTACTATCCTAATAATTTAAAAGATTTTGTAAATTTATAAGTATAGGATCATATTTTTTAGGTATTGATCATCATCACCCAACATTTAAAATACAACTGGTTACGTTGATTGTCAATACATTGTATCCTTTTAAACTTAGACATATATAAGCTGTGATTTTCACATGTTTTGGTTAAATTTATATGAATTCAGTGAATCCCACAATAAAAAATACTTTAAAACTTTTATCCAGCTTCAAGACACTATCGAGATTTCCAGCTTCAAGACACTATCGAGATTTCAAGTCACCCCAATTTGACTTAAACCTTTTACTTCTTATCAGCTTTCTCAGATTTCATTATTGCCTTCGGTAATATCTATTAGAGCATAACTACCACGAGAAACGTTTATGAACACAAAATATTAACAAGTTTTAGGACTTATTAATAGCCAGTCGGACTTATGTGTTGCCTTCGCAAAACGTTTAGGACTTACATGCTAAGTCGGACTTACATGTCCCATCTTTTGATTTTACCTCTTGTGTCATAACATATTCTCAACGATGAAAATATTAACATATAGTATGTATGTCTATGAAATATCTTTTATAAATGTGCTCATTGGCATTTTTTATTCCTATATGGGCTATTTGGCATCTTTTTGCTCATTTTTTATTTTTCTCTTTCGTATTTTGATTTTACTATGGAAACCTTGTTTATATTTTGCTTTTTCTCATATATATATACTAGTTGGGGACCCGCGCAATGCGGCGGCAATAACAATCTATTTCATTATGTAATAATAAAACTAATTATCTAGTAAGAAACCCATCCAATGAAACGACACGATAAAGACACAAATGATAAATATAGTGGGAGATGACAACCAAAGGCAAAAGAAACATATAACAATTACATAGCTCATAGCATTTGATAGAGGAAAAAACGGTGGTGTTCATGTGTCAAGTCGTCGTTGGCCTTTATGACTTGATGCAGATCAGACTCCATGAGTTCAAATACTACATAAATATCTTTAAATAAGCGTCTAGACGGTGGCAACATGATCCGTTTAATTTCAACAATATCCAGATGCCTTAGAAGCCTTAACAGCTTGATTTCTTGCAAGATACGAATAGCATCAGACGCATGTTCAAAAATGTCTGTTACTTTCTTGATCGCATCATATATATATATATATATATATATATATATATATATATATATATATATATATATATATATATATATAGACACACACATACATACATATACATACATACATATACATATACCTATATATACATACATATATATATATATACACATATACATATATACATACATACATACATACATATACACATACACATACATACATACATACATACATACATACATACATACATACATACATACATACATACATACATACATACATACATACAAATACTACATACATACATACATACATACACACATACATACATACATACATACCTACATACATATATACCTACATACGTACATACATACATACATACATACATACATACATACATAAATACATACATACATACATACATACACACATACATACATACATACCTACATACATACATACACACATACGTACATACATACATACATACATACATACATACATACATACACATATATATATATATGTACATATATATATATATATATATATATATATATATATGTGTATATATATATATATATATATATTTTTTATCTGATGTATGCAGAGTTAGATAGCAACTGGCTTGAGTACGACAAGATGGTAACTCTCAGTCTATTTTAGCATGTAGTCAGTCTATTCACAAAACCATGATGAGTTTCCCACTTCAGTCATAGATGATTTAATTTTTAGTGTATCACAGAACATAGTGCTTTTCATCATTGTTCATCAAGCCTATCAACATATCAAACCTAATCCAAGTCAGTGTCTTGTTATGCCTTTGTATGTAACAATACAAAAATCATAAAATGTAAGATCATTTCCTATATGTACTTGAAAATTTATATTTTCTCTTAGACATAAAGCTTTCTTTTTAATATTTAAATTATTCCACCTAAACACAAACACTATTTTTTAAGTATTTTTCAAATTTTCTCCCCCTAAAATTGTAATTATCAAAAAGAAAATAACAATTTTAACTAAACAAAGAAAATTATTTTTGTAAAGGGTGTAAGCATATCAGTTAACCAAAGTTGATCATTCCTAAGGATTGAACTAGGAATTCAAATCTTGAATGATGAAACACCTTAGTAAACAAATCAGCAATGTTGTCATCTGAGGGAACTGATTCCAAGTGAATAAGTTTGCTTTCGAGACAATCACGGATAAAATACATGCGGATGTCGATGTGTTTTGTTTTGGAATGTTGAATTAGATTCTTAACAATATTAAGAACTGCAGTGTTATCACACAAAGTTGTAGTGTCATAAATGTTAAGGCCATAATCAAGAAGTTGTTGCTGGATCCAAACAATCTGCAAACAATAACTTGAAGCGGCCATATATTCAGCTTCTATAGTTGAGGTGGACACTGTCTGCTGCTTTTTGCATTGCCATGAAATCAACCTACTGCCAAGAAATTGACATCCACCAGTTGTTGATTTTCTCTCCAAGTTACATCCTGCATAATCACTATCAGTATAAGCAAATAAATTGAAATCAGAGTTTTTAGGATACCAAAGACCAAGTGTTGGTTGACCCTTGAGAGACTTGAAAATCCGCTTGACAACTTTCATATTAGATTCCTTTGGATTACTCTAATAACGTGCATACTGACAAACAGCAAACATGATGTCTAGTCTGCTTGTATTAAGATACATCAAAGAGCTGATCATTGATCTATACATGTGTTGATCAACATCTTCTCCCGTGAGATCTGGTGTCAAAGTTGGATGTGAAGACATATGAGTTAGAGCTGTCTTGGAGTCTTGAAACTTGTATTTATCAAGAATAGTATGAATATACTTTTCTTGATGAATCAAGATACCCTTATCGTCCTGTTTAACTTGGATGCCCACGAAGAATGATATCTCTCCAAGTGAACTCATCTCAAATTTCTTCTTCATTATAACTTTAAATTCCATACACATATCATCGTTGGCAGAGCCGAAGATAATATCATCGACATAAACCTGAACGAGAGAAGATCATCACCGATCTTTCTTATGAATAATGTTTGATCAATAGCAACTCTTGTATAACTATTTGTAAGCAAATGTTCAGTGAGAGTAGCATACCACGCATGAGGTGGTTGATGTAAGCCAGAAAGTGCTTTGTCTAAGATGTAAACATAGTTAGGATGATCTCGATCTTCAAAGCCTGGTAGTTGATAGACATAGGTCTCCTCTTTCATTTCACCATACAAAAAGGTAGTTTTAACATCCATCTGATAGACTTTCAAGTTCTTGTATGAAGCAAAAGCTAGAAATATCCGTATAGCTTCAAGTCTTGCAACTGGATCATATACTTCATCATAATCAAGCCCTTCAATTTGATAAAATCCTTGTACAACAAGTCTGGCCTTGTTGCGAAAAATCACATCTTTCTCATCCGTCTTATTTTTGAATATCGATTTCTTTCCATCGGCAACTTACCCTTTGGTAGTTCAGATAGATGCCAAACATTAAGTTTCTTGATTTGCATCAACTCATCTTGCATGGCCTCTACCCAACTGTTTTCTTTCAATGCCATTTCAACGTTCTATCAATGCCATTTCAACGTTCTTTGGCACTGCTCCAGAACAACTACGAGTCTGAACGCCTTATGATAATGGACCAATAATGGCTTCAGTTGGATGGTCCTTATGAATTATCAACTGAGGAATGACATCCTCAGATATAACATCATCTAAGTTAGACATATGACCCACTTATTCTTCAACAGTGTTTCCTCCGTCAGGTTGATACTCGATATTTTCCTCTTGATGACAATCATTATCAATAGATAAATCATCAAATGGAACTTGAATGACATCAATGTGATCATCTCGTATTAAAGAACAACTCTTATCAAAAACTTGTGGAGATTGCTCAACTGAAGGAGCAGTTTGAATAAAATCAGATGCAGAAACATGTGGAGTAGCTGTTCTTGGTGTAGAAGCAGGTATGTCTGAAGTTATTCCTTGTACTTGAGATGAATTGGATCCAAGATAATCAGCAAACAAATCCTAAATAGATATGGTCAAAGGAGTAGAAAATGTATAAACAATAGATGAACTGACTGGGTTTGAGAATGATATTCTCAGTTGATGTGAATCAACAAGGATCGAATATGATGATTGAGTCAATGATTGAGTGGCGGAATCAAGCAATCAATGAACATAGAACACTTAATATACTCATAAATGCATACTTGTATTAATTAGATGAACTGTTACAAAGTAAATGCTAGGGTTTTTAGCATCCTACAGTAACAAGACAGCTAATATGTATATTCTGATTGTCTATTCTTTGTGAAACACAAATGTTTCAGGAGTCTCAAAAGATGCAAAAAATCACCTCACATACGAGGATTCTAATCTATTTATAGGCTGACTAACAGCTTGTAAAAAAGACTAAACTACCCTTAGTCTAAGTCTTCATCAGCATTTGTCTGTTGTTCATCCGCATTGACTAATACGGATGAGTACTTCATCAGCAGCATTGGTGTTTGGTCATCAGCATTGGTTAATGCGGATGAACAAACACGACCGCATTTGTTGCTGATCACCCGCATAGGTTAATGCGGATGAACAAATGGCTTGTCCGCATCTTATCAACTGTCCTCATTAGTTCATGCGGAAGAACAAATGCTTTGTTCGCATTTGTTTTGTTCTTGGTCTTCCGCATTGACAAATACGGATAGCCGACACTTGTTCTTTTCTTCTTATGCAGACTTCTGTATCCGCATTTCTTCTTGGACTTGGGGAGATTTCCAGCAGAACAACCATCCACCACTTGAATTGGCATGTATGATCCTTTCAGGGTCCAACAATACTCCCCCTAAGGATTATACAGCCTAAGTACTTCAAGGGTTTGAGGGTGGATCAGGTTGTGAAGATTCTGCTGGGTCTTGTGCAGTAGGAGTAGATGATGCTGAAGTTGGGTCTGTGTATGATGGGTCCAGAATAGCCTTGATCATGTTGGAGAACTGCTTAGCATCATTCAGCTTCTCTCTGTTCAGAACATGAATCTTCATTTGACTCATGGTGAGTATAGCTTCAATAGGAATTTTCTTCAGTGACACAGGTTCCCAAAATGACACAGTTGATAGCCCATCCCTGTGAATCAGTAGAGAGCCATCAGCATCCACCTCTAACTTCACAATGTTGCCAAATTGCAAAGGAGTCTTCTTCTTCCTCCTTTGTTCCTTCTTCTTAATGATCCTATCATAGGCCATCTTCAGGAGCTTGATGCACTTGAGAAAGAAGTACATGTCAGCTTCACCAAGCTTGTTTCTAATCTCCCTGAAGTGCCTGGTATATATGTAGTGGATGTATGATTCATCAAGCAATCTCACTTCATATCCACTAAGTAATCAAATTTCAGCTCCTTCTTTTCCTCCCCACATCCTTTCAATCACCAACTCATAAGTCTTTTCATCATAGTAAACATTTGAGATTGGCACAGAGGTGTGAGTACCAGCAACCATCTTTCTTTTCAAAGATTCAGTGGGCTTTACCCTAAGTTCAGGGAATACCACTTCTTCAGCTGGTTTCCTTTTCTTTTTCTCTAGGGGATTGACAAAAGATCTATCCTTTCTCATGCAGATAGATTTCAAAGACTTGAAATTATCAGTTCTCTTGAACATCCTTAGAATGTCCTCAAACTCATATCCCCTGAACATAGCCCCATGATTTATCAATCTTAAGTTGGCTAGTTCCTTGAGATCATGGATCATTAGAGAGTTCACCAGAGCAGAGTACTCTGTGAAGAATTGGACCAATCCAGATATTCTCTTCACCATGAACATGTTCCAGTCACTGTCATACTTCCAGGCTATAATCTTCTGATCTGTCTTTCCTCCCGGAGTAGACACACCCTTTATCATTTCAGTAGTTGTGAGGCCTTCATGTAGTTCAAGTTGAGAAGGCTCAGCAAACCACTCAGGATATCTGTGTAAAATGGGTGCCAGGGAGTCATGATCTCCCTGAGTGAGTCTCATTTCTTGAGCTGAAACTCTAGATCTTGGTTGGGTACTTGTAATCTCTTCCTCCATTTTCTTTAACCTTTCTTTCTTTTCAAGGATCATCCTAAGGACAGCAGCCCTTAGGGAATTAGTCTTCATGTTTCCCAATTTTCTTTTAGTAAATCCTTGAGTTGACAGATAATCCTTCATCTCCTTATCTGTCATACTGTAAGGATCGGGGAACATAGGTTGAGGAGGAGGAGTAGATGTTGCTTTAGAAGTCTTGACCTCTGAAGATTCGGGGGATTGAGCTTTTTCATACTCAGTTTCGGATGTTGGATCTAGCAGCTTGTTTAGTTTTTCTTCTTCTGCTAGCATCCCTTCATAGGTCATCCCAAATACTTCATCTGGGTCATACCCATGATCAATCAAAAATACGACCTTTTTCATCAACTCATCAGACTTGGCCGATTCATTCTTTTCAGCAACATAAGATTCTTCATTCAAGGATTTTACTGATCACTGGCTTATCAACCATGAATCCACCTGGAATTTCACCTTCTTCTAGATCAATTACATCACCCTTTTTTTTTCAGCAGAGCTTCTGCTTGTTCATGTTCTTCCAAGAATCCAGCAATAGCTGCTAGACTCCTTGGATCATCTTTCTGTTTCTTTTTGGTAGGTTCTTCTTCCACTATAGGCCTCTTTCCTTTGGCCTTTTCCTCAAGAAAGCTCCTTCTTCTGGCATATGTTTGCACGCTTGGGCCAGAAGAGTGTTCAGGCATTTCATCCTCATGTGGGGCTTTTTCAGTCTGTTCCTTTTCAGGAATGTGTACAGATACATCAGCTTGTTCTTCTTCTTGCTTTTGCTATTCACACAGCTCTCTGATCATTTCCTTTTGTTCCTCAGAGAGTGAGAGAGCAGGAACTATTTGCATGCTCAACTCCTTATCAATAGGCACTGGAGATTGAGGTATGACAACAAACGGTTCAGCATCTGCACGTTGATTCACAATGAAGTCCCAGAAGTCCTCATCAATGACAAATTCTTCAGCTGAGAACATGTCTAGATCTTTCCTCATGTTACTGAAGTCGGTTTCTTCAGTGTGGACTTCTTCAGGCTGCTTTGAGTACACTATCATCTCCAAGCTAGATGATTCAGGTACTGATTCACTGGGTTTGGAGCCACTAGTTTCTGCTTCTTTTTCAGGCTCAGTGAATCTCTACTTTTTGGTTAGAGGGACTTCATCATCACTTCCTCCAGAAGATTTTTCATCATCACCATCTTTTTCATTGCCTCTCCTTCTCTTTCCTTTCTCTGTATCACTTTCATCTTTCTTTCCTTTTTCTTCTTCTTGTCTCAGTTTCAACAACAGTTCTAGCTCAGAGACCCTCTTATTGAGAACCTCCACTTCCCTTTCAAGGTTATTGATCAAAGTGCACTGTTCTTCGATAAACTCCTCTTGTTCTTCCATGACTATAGTTTGGATGTTGAGAGTGTCCAAATGACCACTGACTTCATCCTTTGATAGTCTGAGAGCCTCTTTCAGCATATTAATCTCCCTTTCTTTTTCTTTCATTTTCTTCTCATGCATGCCCTTTATTTCCTTCAATTCTCTCTCCTTTTCATCCATCTCAAGAAGTCTGTCTTGAATAATGGCAGATCTTCTGTTCAGGAGAGTTTCCATTTTAGATATTTTCTTCAGAAGACCAGAGATCATCTCATCTTTTTCATCCGGCTTATTGGTCTCTGATTCAGCAAAGCTCTCAGATGGAGCAGCTTCTGAAGTCACCTTCCTTGTAGGCATGGGCATATGATCATCCTTATCATCAGATGATGATTTGGATTCATGACTGGAGCTTGCAGAGTCACCAAACTCAGCATGAGAAGTAGAGGGAGAAGAATGAATGGGAGATGTGTGAGAGTGATGAACTGGTGAAATATGAGGTGAGTGCATAGGAGAGATTTGGGGTGAGAGAAAAGGTTGAGATTGATGAGATTGGTGTGATGATTTTGGTGGTGATGGTAATGGTGAATGAATGGATGGTGATGCTACATTGGTTTCATCCATAGAAGGTCCAGTGTGAAGATCACCACCTACATCATCATGTGGTGACACTGGCCTTTGTCTATCTTCTTCAATTGCTGATTGTTCTTCTTCATCAACATGCTCATCATGAGGAGCTTCAATTTCTTGTACTCCTCCCTGATCGATCTGTTGCTGCATCCAAGGCAACAGAGGGAAGAAAGTACCACTATAAAAGTTCCTCGGATCTCGTTTTGTGATGTACCTATAGGACTTGGCATTATAGTGAGGGATGTCCATCACTGGTCCTATGGGTGCAAGATCAGGAAATGCTTCATTTATGAGGCACTGTATAAATCTGGGGTACATCAAAAACATATGCCTCCTACCCTCCTGTATGTTAGAGACCATTCCATTGAATACATAAGCAGACATGTTGAAAGGACGGTTAGTGCATAAAGCACAGATGGCAGAGGAGGTTGTCACTGGAATATCATTCCATCTAGTCTTCCTCTTAGATAAGCAGGTTGATACATGTGTATCAAAAATCTTCATTGCAAATCTACCAGACCTTTCACAATTTTCTTTCATTCATAACCACCTTCATATCCAATATTGGCAAAGAAGGACATGATCTCATCATCTTCAGTTCTATAGGCGCATCAGCATCATCTCCAAACTGTAGACACTGTCTCACAGTTTGCTCAGTGATAGCTAAGGAATGCTCATCAGTGATTCTTCCAGTTAGTGTTCTCACACCATCAACTTCAATCACTTCAGCTGTTCTCCAAAATGACCTAATAAAGGTCTCATAAATGATTGGTCTTACTGTCATGGCATAAGACACTCTTGTAGTAAGGAGAAATCTGATCATAACCCTCAGTCCTTCTTCCTCAGTTATATCAGGATCAAGATAACCACTGACATTATGGAGCTTGCTCCATGTGAGGTTTGCCATGTTACACTGCATTCAAGGCATATGAATTAGAGTGATGAATAATTCATATCAACAAATGGTTTGTCATAAATCAGCCTAATTTTGTCACATTTTGACTTTTCTTGGTCAAAATGGAGTGTTCATGTATACTGTTTCATATACATTTGATCTTGTCTGATTTAGTCATACATGTTCATTTTAATGATTTATCTCTGATTACATTGATTATTCTTTCTCAATTTCAACTCATTTTAACCATTGTGATGTCTTTTGATTTCAGCATTTTAGCATTTACATGCTCTGTTCCTACGACAAACTAAACTTGTGAAAATCCTCTGTTTGTTGAGGTTTACATGATTAGCATGTGTCTTTCTGATGAAATCGACAATGGTTCATGAACATTTGTTTGATTTTGCATGCTTTCTTTTTGACCTAGTTTCCAAATTTTGTGTTTCTCATTTATGTCCGAAATTTAGGGTTATGAGTAATTTCGGATATTCACCTATCCTTCGATAATACTGTGGCAAAGAGTCGAAGGAGTATGAATGATGATGATTTGAACTTTGATCAGAGTTTTAGAACGTGAAGAAGACGACGAAGATGAACAGTAACTTTTGGTGGCACTCGTCTCACTTTGAAGTCTCTCAATTTTGAAAAGTATTAAATGACCTTTCGTTTTTGGTTTATATAGTCAATTTAATATGGATTTCAATTTTTGACAAGTCTTAAAACAAATGCGCACAGATTAAAAATTACTGTAACAAATGCGGTTGAAGAAATGTTTATCAGCATTTGTGTACTGTAGCAAATGCGGATGAACAAAATGTGTCAGCATTTGTTCACTGTAGCAAATGCGGATGAACAAAAACTTTCAGCATTTGTTCACTGTAGCAAATGCGGATGAACAAAAACTTGTCAGCATTTGTTCACTGTAGCAAATGCGGATGAACAAAAACTTGTCAGCATTTGTTCACTGTAGCAAATGCGGATGAACAAAAACTTCAACTTTCATCAAATGCGGATGAGTAAACTCTGTCCGCATTTCTTCAACTTGTTCTAAATCTCGAGACTAATGCGGTAGAGTATTGTTGTCCGCATTAGTATTGCACGTGTTTCAGTCCACAAACCACTACCCGCATTGGTTGAATGCTTGGGTTACCTTCACCCACATTAACCAATACTCTTACCCGCATTAAGTTTCAAACTTAATGGTTCTGCTTTTGTTGGTTTTGGATGAATTTTCTTCAATGCTTTATGAAGTAATGTCTTTGACTTTATGAAGTTTGTCAGTTGTAAGATGTGTCAGTTGCTAGATCTTATGAATTTTGACTGGTTCTGGGTCATCAATTCTTGCTTGGATTGACTTGTTCATCCATGGTGAATCAAGTTTCCTATTGTTGACTTATCTTGGATTTTTGTGCATCAAGATGTCTGCAAGAACTGAGATACTATGGTATAACTTCTGTAACAACACAGATGGATTTTCTGATTTTTGTTTTTGCAACTTGTTTTTGGTTTTTCTAATTTTTAAGAAAGGAAACACCTGTACAAAATTGATCAAAATTTTAAATTACTCCCCCTAAAGTTAATATCCATAATGGATAGAAACTTTGAATGATTTGAAAATTTTGAAAGGAAATCTTTTTGTGATTTTTGTTTTCTTTATTGTACAAGAAGTAAAGTTATACCTTTCATTGGGATCATATCAATCTTATCTTTCACAAATGCAAGCAATTGTTAGTAAAACAGACAATGTCATGAACATATTGATTGTAGGTATGTTTGTCCTCTTAAACTCATGCTTGGTTAATATTCTGATGCAAATGATCTTATCATGTTTTTGAGTTGATTGGGTATTCAACATGTACCTCACACTCAAAAGCATGGCAAGGTTAACCATCTCATGCAATGTATGGTAGAACTTTCAACATCTTACATGACCAGGATACTTAAATTTAGAAATCTCATATTACTTGATCCTCATTGGGATTCTTTTAATTTTGATCCAATTATCACTTTTGATCCATATTGGAATTCTTTTCACTTCACTTTAGAAGGTGATCTCTTAGGATTCTTTTGATTCATTCATTTTGAATGATCTTTATTCTGTTTGTTTCATCCAAGATGGATGTGTTCCTCATTGGGAATCTTGATGGATCTTGACATCAGCACTATGTGCTTGTTTCTCCAGGTCTTGGCTTAGCAAAACAAAGGAGGAACTGATGTGAGTAAAAGAGATTAATAAGTCATCATTACCTGGGGTGTTTTGGTTACTACACACACACACATTTGGACAAGTCATAACTTACACATACTATGAGATGACAGCATCACAGTTGAATATAATCTTTAATTTATCACCGCATGTAGTGTCTTGTCCAAGTTGAGCCTACCAACATATCAAATAAGTCATGTCAGTCTTTAAGTTTTATAAACCAGCATAGTGAAAGATATAACAACTGTAATTATATCATTTCCCCTTAGATAAACTATATACTTCTTCTGTTGATTTCTTTTGGTATTTTTGAAATATTTGAATGTTTTTGTTTGTTTTTATTTTACTCAAGATTAATCATACCAATTGATTGAACTAAGAATTCAAATCTGGTTGGATCAAATGCCTTAGTGAATAAATCAGCTAATTGATTGTCAGTGTGAACTTGTATCAATTTGATTAATCCTTTTTCAGCACAATCTCTCAAAAAGTGATATCTGATTTCAATATGTTTTGTTTTTGAGTGTTGAACTGGATTATTAGTAATAAAAACTGCTGCTGTGTTGTCAATGTAAATTGGAGTGTGCAGAAAGTTAAAACCATAATCAAGCATCTGGTTTTGAATCCAGAGAACTTGAGAACAGCATGCTGATGCTGCTATATACTCAGCTTCTGCTGTTGACACAGAAACATTGGTTTGTTTCTTGCACTGCCAAGATACTAGTCTAGGACCAAGAAATTGACAACCACCAGATGTGGATTTCCTGTTAAAGTTACATCCCCTATAATCACTGTCAGTGTATGCATAGAGATTGAAGTCTCCTTCCTTTGGATACCATAGTCCATGAGCAGGTTTGCCCTTAAGATATCTGAATATCCTCTTGACTGCATTGACATGAGATTCCTTGGGATCTGCTTGATATCTAGCACACACACAAACACCAAACATAATGTCAGGCCTACTGGCTGTTAGATACATAAGTGAACCTATCATAGATCGATAGTGAGTTTGATCCACTGATTTGCCTTCAGGATCAGGTCCAATTTTCACTTTAGTATCCACAAGAGTTCTGATGGACTGACAGTCAGCAAACTTGAATTTCTTCAGCATTGTTTCCACATATTTTGATTGATTGATGAAGATTCCGTCTGCTGTCTGTTGGACTTGTACAAGAAAGAAAGTGAGTTCCCCCATAGCACTCATTTGAAATTTAGAATGCATGAGATTCTCAAAGTCTTTACATAGAGTCTTGTTTGTTGAGCCAAAAATGATTTCATCCACATATATCTGTACAAGCAACATGTCCTTTCCTTTTCTTTTTCTGAAGAGAGTCTGATCGATCTTTCCTCTCTCATATCCATTATCAAGAAGAAATGATGAAAGAGTCTCATACCATTTTCTTGGTGCTTGATGAAGACCATACAAGGCTTTGTCTAGCTTGTAAACCCTGTGAGGAAAATCTGGGTCTTCAAATCCAGGTGGTTGACTCACGTAGACCTCTTCAGCAATCTTTCCATACAGAAAAGCACATTTCACATCCATTTGATAAACAGTGAAGTTCATGGATGCTGAATATGCAAGAAAGATTCTTTTGGCTTCTAGTCTGGCTACAGGGGCAAATACTTCATCATAATCGATTCCTTCTTCTTGTGTGTATCCCTGAGCTACTAGTCTTGCTTTGTTTCTAATGACGATTCCCCTATCATCAGTCTTGTTCCTGTATAGCCATGGTGCCGATAGGGTATTGTCCTTCGGGAAGATCTACCAGCTGCCATACTTCTTGTTTCTTGAATTGCAGCAACTCTTCCTGCATTGCTTCAATCCAACTATTGTCTTGAAGAGCCTCTTTAATGTTCTTGGGTACTGTTTGACACAGAAAGCATGAGAACAACAGGTGTTAGCTATGCTTGACTTGCTTCTAGTCACCCGTTCAGTTAGTTCACCAATGATGTTGTCAACCGGATGATCTTTATGTATTCTTGTGGTTGGAATTAAGTCACCATCAATGATTACATCAAGATTGGAGACATTCAGTTCATCATGGTGTGAGGCAACATCTTCTTGTACTGTAGGGGAGCTATGGAAGTAATCAAAATTTGTTTCAGTTCCTGCTTCCATGTCAGCATGGATTTGATTACTCCCATTATTTGAAGTTCTTTCATTCTTAACAGGAGGGATGACATGAGTTTGAGTTCTAGCTTCTTCTTGGTTTCTAGCTTCAATGGATGGCATCTCTGATGGAGAGGGTATTATACTTAGGCCATCCCCAATTGAAGCACTTTCCTGTTGAACAACATGTCTGACAGGATCAGCTTGTAGTGGAACCTCTTCATCCATTTGCTCAGTAGAAGTTGGAGGAATCATTGGAAAGTCACTCTTTCGTTCTACTAATGATGAAGGTGCAGCTGAATATAGGTTTCCTGCATCAGACATATGAAATTGGTCAAAAGATTTGGTAAATGAGTCAATATCAAACAACCAATTAGGACCATTAGTTGATTTGGGAAAAGAATGTTCTTTGAATTGAACATTTTTGATTCATCAATAATGTTTAATCTGGGATTAAACACTCTATAAGCCTTTGACACAGAAGAATAACCTACAAAGAATCTTTCATCAGACTTGGATGAAAACTTTCCCAAATGGTCACGGGTGTTTAATATTAAGACTGGACAACCAAATGACTTAAAAAATCCAATAAATGGTTTTCTTTGAAAAATGAGTTCATAAGGTGTTTTGTTGCTTTCTAACACTCAAAGTTCTATTTTGTAAAGCATGATGTGTTAACTGCTTCTACCTAAAAGGTGATTGGCAGTTTAGCATCCGCTAGCATAGTACGTGCTGCTTCAATTAGTGTTCTATTTCTTCGTTCAGCTACTCCATTCTATTGAGGAGTTCTAGCTGCACTAAATTGATGAGCTATGCCTTTGGTTGTACAAAAAGAACTCATATCTTCATTTTTGAACTCTGTCCCATTATCATTCCTAATTGTTTTGACTTTAAGATCAATTTGATTTTCAATTTTAGTGATAAAATCTTTTATTAATTGAGATGCCTCATTTTTATGAAGTAGGAAGAAGACCCATGTGAATCTAGAAAAGTCATCTATGATCACCAAACAATATTGTTTCTTTCCCATACTCAAAACATGAGTTGGGCCAAAAAGATCCATATGAAGTAGTTTCAATGGAGAATTGTTGGTGTTCACCAACTTTAGCTTGTGAGACGATTTGTGTTGTTTTCCTTTAAGACATGCTGAACAGTGGTCAATAAAGTGGAATTCTATTTGAGGTAAACCAATTACATGCTTTCCCTTAACCAGTCTGTTCATGTTTTTGAAATTTGTATGTCCCAATCATCTGTGCCAAAGTTGTGATTCATCAAAAGATGCTTTTGATAGAAGACATGTTTCTTCTTGTGGAGATGCAGAATTCAGGTTAATGCATAAGTGTTATTCTTCCTCGGTGTTTTCAATACAACCCATTCTTCAGGAATTTGAAATCCTGGTCTCAGAATGTAGCAATGAGTGTCAGTGAAGTGAGTGGAATATTTCTTGTCATAGATCTGAGATACGCTGAGAAGATTGAAGTTCAGCTGCTCGCAGTAGTTCACTCGATCAAAGCTCAGCATTCCATTTGTCACAAATTCTTCACCTGTAATTCTACCACCTTGTGAATCTCCTCCAAATGCCATAGTAGTTCCTTGAATGTGCTTAAAGTCATGAAGGAGGGAACGATCTCCAGTCATGTGTCAAGAGCATCCACTGTCCACATACCATAAACTGTTGGACCTATATGAATGACCTTACAAGCACAGAAAGAACTAATTAGACTGTGAAACCCAAGCCATGATGGTCTTGGGCTTACCGTTTCTATCCATGATGGTAACCTGTTGGTATTTTCCTTTAAATGGTGACTTTGATGATGGAATCATGCCTGTTTTGTTTCTAACAGATGAAAGGTTTATCACTTCAACTGAAGAGTCAGATGAGTATTCAAACCTTTGATCCCTGTTCCTTTTCAAAAAGTTTATTCGTTTTTTGTTATCAACCCTTGGTTGAGACTTATAAAAATCATTAGTTTGTTTGACTGTTTGATTTTTATTTCTTTTGAATCTGTTTGATTTTCTCGGGTTTCTCATCTCATATCAGACTTAGAAACTCTGTGATGATATCGACCATTGATTTTAGTTTTCTCAGACATTGGTGGAGAGATGGGTTTGTTCTGTGGTATGCTCAGTCCCTTTTGCTTGGAGAAACACTCAGATGTATTATGATTTGTCATGTTGCAGACAGAACAGTATTTGTTGAAATAACAGTTCTTGGTGGAGTGGTTATTCATATCACAGATTGAACAGTATTGATTATAAAAGCATTTATCTGTTCTATGATTAGACCTCTCACACATTTCACAGTACATGTGTTTGTTTCTAGCTACTGATCCTGGTGTTGCGGATTTTGTAGTTTTGACAGATTTGGAATTAGATTCATTCCTTTGTTTTGATGAGACTTTCTGATCAACCTTGTTGATAGATAGTTTCACTACACTACCGTCCTTGTTTTTCTGAGGTCGGTTATTCTTTCTTTGTCTTTTCTGAATTTCCTTTTCAAATTGGTTCACATGATCTTTGTTGAAAATATCAAATCCAACTCCTTGCTTTGAGTTTGAAGTTTGAGGGTCTGATTTTGTTTTAGTTTTGGTGGCCCGATAGACTTTTCTTTTGACTGATGGTGAATCAGTGTCTGATTTGCTTGAATTTTTAGGAGAGTTTATCTCATTATCAGATCTACTTTCAGTAGGTAGATTCACCCTTTTGGTTTTTATTTTCTTTTCTTGGGAAATTGCAGGGATGAATTTCACAAAAGGAACAATAGCCTTGATTGGGCTATTTGTTTTGATTACTCCCACTGTCTTGTCAAAACACTCCTTGATTTTAACTGGGTGACCTAACTTGATTTTATCCTCATTGGTTTCAATGTAAACGCTTGGTTTATTTTGAGGATTGGTGATTTGTTTTACTATTGTTTTAGGTTCAATAGTATTAGGTTCATTTTCTTGGGTGAGTGTGACAGAATTAGGCATGACAGTGTAGTTATCATTGTATGGTGGTGGACAAGAGTTATATCCAATACCAGACATGTCTTTGGGATCCTTTTGAGAATCAAGCATCTCGTGCAGCTTTACTGATGACTGTTGAAACTTTTCAAGTTTCAGTTCAGTAAGATTTAGATCAGTTTTAGACTGAGCTAGTTTTTCAGTCAGTTGCTCATTCTCAGCTGCAAGAGTGTACTTTTCACCATGCAATTTTTCAATGTCAGAGATGAGAGATTTAATTTTAATTTCAAAGCCTTTTATTTCTCTCTTGAGCATCTCTAACTTGACCTTTTCTTCTTTGATTTTATCAGCCAGTTTATGATTGTGCTCTCTATACCCTTGAAGTTCATTTATGCATTTATCACTACAAAGGTTAGGTTTTACCTCAGTAGGCATGGGAGTAGGTCCATCGTTGATGTGAGCCATAAGTGCATGATTTTGAAATTGAGGCTTTACTTCCTCAGCATACATGCTCCAATCACATACTCCATCCTGCCTAATAACAAGAGCATTTGCTGACGACTGATTGCTTCCATAAGCTTGATTGGTCAGTTGGGGTTGAGTCTGATGTGGTTGTTGATGATGATGAAGCTGTTGTTGATGACTGTTTGAGTGAAAGCTTGAAGGTGGTTGTGATGATGACTGCACCTGAGAAGGCCTTTGAGCATTGTAGTTTCTTCTGGGAGCATTGCATTCTCTGGAGAAGTGACCAATCATACCACAATTGAAGCATTTCACCTTTGATTTGTCGTATCCAAGCTTGGTGTTTTCATTGAGTTGAAGCTTTTTCCCTTTTCTGAAAAACTTCTTTGCTCTCATAGCAATCATGGCCATTTGCCATTGCAAGTCCATTTCCTCCACATCATCTGGATCCATTTCTTCCAGATCTTCTTGAATCAGATGAGCAGATGTAAGTCTTCCACCCAAATAGGCTTCAAAGCTGGCAACAAATGCATTGTAAGTTGCCTTTTGTTCTTCAGATTTTGTATCATCAGGAGCAGGAGTTGCGGAGAATCCTGATGTTTGAGTTGTTGAAGTTGATGTGGGAGTTGTTGATGGTCTATTGGATGGTGGTGCTATAGTGAATCCAGTTGTTTTAGTTTGATCCCTTGAGGAGATGAAATCATCTTCTTCAGTAATGAAGGCATTTTCCACAGAGTGGTTATCTGTGGGAAACTTGTATGCTTCAATTACTCTGGGTCCTCCCAGATTTCTGCTTCTTTCATCAAGTTCCAAGGCTTCAATCTTCGCTATCATGATATCCAGGGTGGTGCTTTCCAAATCGAGAGTATTCTTCAGCATGGTTACATTTTGTTTCCAATTTTCAGGGAGACTATGTAACATTTTCTTGTTTAGATCCTTTGACTTGTAAGTTACCCCCATGATCTCTAAATCATTTACCAGCTGCACAAACCTATGCAACTGTTTAGAGATGGACTCCCCTTTGGAGTGATGAAATGTTTCATACTGATTCACCAGCTTGTCTTTGTTGATTTCAGCCACTTCACTGCTTCCTTCACACATGATTTGCAGTGCATCCCATACAGCTTTTGCAGTGCCATACTTTTCCAATCTTTTAAGTACATCCATTTTAAGTGCTTGAGTAAGTATGGAGTAGGCTTTGAGGTCAATCTTGATCTTCTTGTAGTCATCATCATCAAGAGTTAGGTCTTCAATAGGGATTCTTGAAGTCTTGTACAGTGCAGCTTGATCTACAGATAGAGTCACTGGAATGTGTGGGCCTTTGCATATTGAGATCCAATAATCAGGATCAACACCTTTAATATAGTTCATAAATCTGATTTTCCATTGTTTAAATTCAGATTTATGTTTGAGCATGGGTGGTTTCGAAGCATGCCCAAGTTCAGAATAATTAAGAGAATCCATGGTTAACAGTGTCTTTTTAACTTGTTTTAGATTTGGATTTAAGTTGGATTTATAGTTAATTAGTCCAAATGATCCAACAGGTCAAACTTAGTTCCGTAACAATGAATCTGATGATAATATGTAGATTTTGGTCTTTGTTTCTGTGTTCTTGGTGTCTGTGCAACCTGTACTATTTGTTCGAAGATGTGTTCTTCGGATGAACAGTAGCAGTTAAGTATATCAGTAAGTATTCAGTAGTATTACTGAAAAGAGATGTTTGAAACCTCTAAACAGTAACTCAATCACCAGATCAATCGGGTTAAACCTAGATCTGAGCAGATCTGAGTATAACTGAGAGCCAAAGCTCTGATACCAATTGACTGGGTTTGAGAATGATATTCTCAGTTGATGTGAATCAACAAGGATCGAATATGATGATTGAGTCAATGATTGAGTGGCGGAATCAAACAATCAATGAACATAGAACACTTAATATACTCATAAATGCATACTTGTATTAATTAGATGAACTTTTACAAAGTAAATGCTAGGGTTTTTAGCATTCTACAGTAACAAGACAGCTAATCTGTATATTCTGATTGTCTATTCTTCGTGAAACACAAATGTTTCAGGAGTCTCAAAAGATGCAAAAAATCACCTCACATACGAGGATTCTAATCTATTTATAGGCTGACTAACAGCTTGTACAAAAAGACTAAACTACCCTTAGTCTAAGTCTTCATCAGCATTTGTCTGTTGTTCATCCGCATTGACTAATGCGGATGAGTACTTCATCAGCAGCATTGGTGTTTGGTCATCAGCATTGGTTAATGCGGATGAACAAACACGACCGCATTTGTTGCTGATCACCCGCATAGGTTAATGCGGATGAACAAATGGCTTGTCCGCATTAGTTCATGCGGAAGAACAAATGCTTTGTTCGTATTTGTTCTTGGTCTTCCGCATTGACAAATGCGGATAGCCGACACTTGTTCTTTTCTTCTTATACAGACTTCTGTATCCGCATTTCTTCTTGGACTTGGGGAGATTTCCAGCAGAACAACCATCCACCACTTGAATTGGCATGTATGATCCTTTCAGGGTCCAACATGAACAATTAAATGTTTCAAATAATGAACCATAATCAAAAACCCATGAAGGTGCAGAACCTATATCAGTTTGTCAGATTCAGGCCAACCAATATTAAATGACTCAATTATTTGTTTTGATCTTTTATTATAAACCCTATATGAAACTTTATTGGCTAAGTAACCAACAAAATAACATTCATCAGCCTTTTCATCAAACTTACATTTCAAATAAGATGTGTTTAACAGTGTACAACAACATCCAAAAGTTTTGAAATATTTGACTTTAGGTTTATGATTGAAAAAGATTTCATAAGGAGTCATATTTTGTTGTTTATTTATTAAGAGATGATTCTAAACATAACAAGTAGTGTTAACAGCTTCAACCCAAAAGAATGAAGGTAGTTTGGCTGCTGATAACATGGTTCTGGCAGATTCAATTAATGTTCTATCTTGTCTTTCAGCAACTCCATTTTGTCATGGATTGCTGAACTAAATTGCCTCGCTATTCCCTTTGAGTCACAAAATTCATTTAATGTCTGATTACAGAATTCAGTGCCATTATCACTTTGAATGCATTTGCTCTGCTACCAATTGTAAGTATCAACATATTACTATGATCGATCTCGTAATGAATATGCAGAATATAGACATTAGGGATTAGATTGAACAATTGAAGAATGACAAACACAAAGTAAATAACTTTGATATTGTATTGCTCTCTGATTTAGTAAGTGTTACAAGAAAATTGAAATCAGGAAATATGACAAAAAGCCTTGACTATTACAAAACAAAAACTCTATATATACTAATCTAGACCTCTCATGCGAGTACTAGGTTCTCGTGTGACAAGTAGTTGTTGCTCGAGAACCTAGTTGCCACGTAGTAACTTGGCTTCTCGCGTGGCTTCGGATCTTCGTCTTCATCTTGATTTAATTTCCCGATCCTCTAGGTTCAACCCATACATTAGGTGAGGCTCTAAATGATCCTGTTATAGTTACTAGTAAATTTCTTGTTAAAGGTTGATATGTTACTGTATTATTTGACACTGGAGCCGATAGGAGTTTTATTTCCACTAAGCTCAATAACCTTATGAGTGATATGCCTTCTACCTTGTAATCCACGTATATCTAGAGTTAGTCGATGGTAAACAAATTCACATCATTCATATTTATAAGGGTTGTAAGATAAAATTGGCCGGACACGCTTTTGACATAGATCTTATGCCCATTACACTTGGGAGCTTTGATGTGGTTGTGGGAATGGATTGGGTATCCGGGAAGCAGGCAGAGGTAGTGTGCTATGAGAATATTGTAAGTATTCCTCTCGAGGGTGTGTAGAAACTGCTACCCAAGGATCGACTAGCTATACTAGCCCTGGTAAGTGACAAGCAGTAAGAGGAGAGAAAGATAGAGGATATGCTAGTGGTTTGTGATTTCCAGAGGTGTTTCCAGAGGACCTGCCTGGATTACCGCCTCATTGCCAAGTGGAATTCCAGATTGAGTTGACTCCCGGATCTGTTCCAATCGCTAGAGCACCTTATCGATTTGCACCGAATGAGTTACAGGAATTGTCGGCACAGCTTTAGGAGCTATTGGATAAGAGTTTTATCCGACCTAGCTCATCGCCTTAGGGAGCCCCTCTCCTGTTTGTTAAGAAGAAGCATGGTACATTTCGAATGTGCATTGACTACAGGGAGTTAAACAAGGTCACAGTCAAGAACCGATACCCTTACCTCGTATTGATGATCCATTTGAGCAACTCCAAGGATCCAGTTACTATTCTAAGATTGACTTAAAATCCGGTGATCATCAGTAGCGAGTCCAAGAAGATGATATCTCAAAGATGGCATTCAGGACCTGATATGGCCACTAAGAATTCTTGGTCATGCCGTTTGGGTTTACTAATGAACAGGTGGTATTCATGGACCTCATAAACCGCGTGTGCAACCCTACCTCATCAGTTTGTTATCATGTTTATCGATGACATATTGATCTATTCCAAGACCAAGGATGAACACGAAGGGCATCTACGATTAATCCTGGAACTGTTTAAAAGGGAGCAATTGTATGCTAAATTTTCGAAGTGTGGCTTCTGGATACGAGAGGTACAATTTCTGGGTCATACTGTGAACGAGAAAGGAATTCATGTAGATCATGCAAAAGTAGAAGTAATTAAAAATTTGTCGGTTCCAAACACACCTAGTGAGATATGTCAATTCCTTGGACTGGCAGGATAATAGTGACGCTTCATTGAAGGATTTTCCAAACGTACTCAACCTCTTACTGCCTTGAAACATAAAGGCATAATGCTTAAATGGGGAGAAAGTCAAGAAACAGCCTTCTAGTTGTTGAAATAGAAACTCTACCGCGCACCAATACTGACATTACTGGAAGGGACAGATGGTTTTGTAGTTTATTGTGACGCTTCTATTCAAGGATTGGGTTATGTCCTAATGCAGCGTGATAAGGTGATAGCCTACGCCTCAAGACAACTAAAGGTATACTAGAAGAACTATACCACCCATGACTTGGAATTGGGTGCAATGGTTTTTGCTTTGAAGATCTAGAGACACGACTTGTATGGTACCAAATGCACTATTTATACCTATCACAAGAGTCTTGAATATATCTTTGAATAGAAGGAATTGAATATGAGGCAATGGCGCTGGGTGGAGTTACTGAATGACTATGATTGCGTTATCCAGTATCATCCGGGGAAGGCAAATGTGGTTGCCAATGCCTTAACAAGGAAAGAAATTACTAAGCCCAGATGAGTGCGAGCTTTAGAACTTACTATCAGCACTCAACTACCTGAACAAATCAAAGAAGCCTAAACGGAAGCTCTGAAAGTAGAGAATATTGTTTGCGCGGGATGGATAAACAACTTGAGCATGGATAGACTTTGGGTGCCCTCCTATGGAAACCTAAGGGAATTGGTTATGTGTGACGCACACAAATCCCAGTACTCAATACATCCTGGTTCTGACAAAATATATCATGATCTTAAGGCACACTATTGGTGGCCTAACATGAAGGCGGATGTAGCTACCTATGTGAGAAAGTATTTAAGCTAATCTAAGGTAAAAGTTGAGTATCAAATGCCATCTGGGCTACCGTAACAACCTGAGATTCCTTTATAGAAGTGGGAGCAGATCTCTATGGATTTTATTACCAAATTACCTAGGACTTCTAGTGGGATATGACATGATATGCATGATTGTGTACAGATTGACTAAGTCTGCTCACTTCTTAGCAATCGAGGAAATGGATAAGATGGATAAGTTGACTTGGGTTTACCTAAAGGAAATAGTCTCTTAGCATGGAGTGTCAATCTTAATTATATCAGATCTTGATGCCCGCTTTAACTCACATTTCTGGAAATCATTACAAAAATCCCTGGGTACATGCTTAGACATGAGTACTGCGTAGCATTCTCAGACTGACGGACAGAGTGAGGGCACCATACAGACCCTGGAAGATATGTTACGATTGTGTGTAATCGATTTTGGGAACAATTGGGAAGTGCAATTACCTTTGGTGGAATTTTCCTATAATACCAGTTACCACACTAGTATTCAAGTGGCATCATTTGAGGCGCTGTACAGGCGGAAATGGAGGTCACCAGTTTGTTGGGTAGAGGTTGGTGATAGTCAGTTGACAGGCCCTGAATTGGTACATGAGACTACCAAGAATATAATACAGATAATAAATCGTATGGCAGCATCCCGAGACAGATAAAAAAACTACGCTGATAAACGAAGCATACCCTTGGAGTTTCAAGTCGGGGATAAAGTTCTGTTAAAGGTCTCACCATGGAAAGGTGTGATTTATTTGGAAAATGAGCTAAGCTTAATCTGCGGTATGTTGGACCATTCGAGATTATAGCAAGAATTGTCCCAGTGGGCATACCGACTAAAGCTACCTGATTCGTTGAGTAGAATTCATGATGTTTTCCATGACACGAATCTGATGAAGTGCTTATTTGATGAGACCTTGATTGTACCACTCGAGGAAGTACAAGTAGATGAGCAACTGCCGTTCATTGAAGAACCGGTTAAGTTGATGGACCGAGAGGTGAAGACCTTGAAACAAATCAAGATCCCCATTGTCACGGTTCGCTGGAACTCAAGGCATGGACCCGATTTCATGTGAGAACATGAGGATTCAATGAAGCTCAAGTATCTTCATCTGTTTGAAACAATGATTGCTATAGGCGAAGGTAATGATTAAATTTCAGGATGAACTTCCTTTCAACATGCGGATAATGTGACAACTCCCCCAAAACTCAAACGATTTCTTATGCCAATACAGCAAACCAGGGATGTAACTTAACTATGTAACGTAATTTTCGGGATGAAAATTGTTTCAACATGGGGATAATGTGGCATCCGGTACTTTTCCGTTACCAAACTCCGTTAGTCCTTTTAAGGCTAGCACACACATGTCGTGAACACACACAAGTTGTCATTAGGAGTTGGTGACTTAACTATAATAACTAACACTGTGAAACAAGTAAGAACCTAAATGAATAATGTGATTATTAATATGTTATTATAAAATTAAGTTTTTGTAAGTATTGTTTGTGAATTTTCCTTTTTAACATGACAACGTGCAATATGTGATTTATGTGTAGTGTTTTAATTGAAATACTATTTTTTATTGTTAGGTAATAATACTTCATCTTTTATCTTTGTAAAACTAGTAAAAGTAAAGAAGGAAAAAAGACTAGTTTTTATAAAGCTTAAGAGAAGGGTTAGTTGTGTAAATATTCAATTAACTTAATAAAAAATGAATAGATAAACCGAAACCCTACCCCCCCTCTTTGCGGCCGTAACTCCTCCCCCACATACACATCAAATTGATTCTTGATCAAGAACACCTATCATGTTCGAATTCAAGCAAGGATTCAAGCATACAAGTGACTCCAAGTGCTAACAACCTTTAATTTACGGTTAAAGGTATGTTCTTGCAAGAGATTTCATGATTTTTGGGTTCTTGAAGAACCCTACTTTGACCCTAGGTGGAAAGACTCTAAATTGATGGTCTATCATGAAAATCCTATGTTAGTTTTAATGAATTGTTATTAGATTATGTAAAATTATGCAAGAAATTCAATGATTTTGTCATCTAGGTCATGAATTGCCAAAAGTAGAAACTTTTGATCATGGAATTGAAAGTTTAGATGAAATTGATGATGTTGATGGTAGTACTATGTTAATCGTGATGTATTATGACTAGCTTGTTATGATTCTTGCAAAAATCCATGATTTTGATTGTCATTGTTCATGTGTTACCCGAATTAGAAACTTTTGAACATGGGGATGCATGTTTGATGATAATTGATGATTCTTGATGATAGTAGTATGTTAATAATGTTCAATGGATGTTGTTTGGTGCATGTTATGCAAGAAATTGGATGAAATTAGATATCTTGATCATAAATTTCCTGAAATAGTAACTTTTGGATTTTTGTAAATGCATATTTTGGTTAGTAGTGAATGGTTATGTGTTTAAATGGTATCCATGAACTAGTTTAGGCATATTGTTGGTGAACTTGCATTAAAATTGTTGATATGTTGGTTTTTGGATGTTACTTTCCCAAGAGGGAAACTTTGTTGATACCAATGATATGATTTTGTGGTTTTTGTCATGGTTTTGATATTAGGATCATGCTAGTATGTTATGAATGATGTTTAACCTGTTAGAATACATGATTTAGGTCAATTGGGAATTGATGAATTATTTGGGTCATTTTAGGCTTTCTTGGGAATCGTGCAAGTAGGGTGCAAAAAGCACAAGATTATGCAAGTGGATTTGTGCCATAGTGTTTGATCATTATAATATAAATGTCTGGACTATATAACTTGGCAATTTAGAATGTGACTGTGATCATGCTAACTATGTATGTTGGTTTGGCTATCTTGCTTGAATTAATGGTGGAGAAGGTGATTCGTGTGCATAGTATGGTAATCTTTGCAAGCATGATTGTTAATATGATTAAATATTTGTTTAAGCAAGTATATAACTTAAATACATCACAAACGGGTCAATGGGTCAACTTGGTCAACCATGTCTTTTCTTTCTAAACCACATAGGTAAACGTGCTACTTTAATGACTTAGGTTCTATTTAACTGTTCTGGTCTGATATACTTACAAACTCACGTGATCTAGGTAACCTTAGACGGGTTGCCTTTTTCCATTCTCTGTTGCTAGCACTTAATGTCTGTTGGAGGTGAGTTCATGCCCCACTGTTTCACTTACTTCCTTTTGGGGGACATAGCATACTGTTTTCTTTTACAAACGCTTTTATAGATAGGTTGTGCTAGCATAAGGTAGTGTAGCATACCATGAAAGTCCTCAAGCTTTCGGATTGTTAATAAAGGTAACTAGCGGTGAAATCTTGAGTAGTACTACTCGGGCTGACAAGCCCCACCCAGCGACTCTAGGTCAACCAGGTGCAATATTGTCCAAAACACATACATCCTCACAACCTGGTATGTTGTGATGGGAGGCAAACAAACAAAACACATATCAACTTTGATCATGAAATAACTATACTTACTACTTGTCAAACTAGATTAGCTGTCTGTTTCAGCACATTATTTATGTTTATTTAATTGTTACTGATTTGAATTAACGTAAACTCTTGAACTTACCAACCATTGTGTTGACATTTTAGTATGCTATTCTCAGGTTAAGGTTGACTATAACCGCAGGAGCACGCACAGGTCTCATACGCATTCTTAAAACTGATAATATTAGTATTTTTGAATTATTTACTTTGGTTTACTTTATGGCTTGGCGCATGTTTGCCAATTTACATTTTAAGTACCTTGGGTTTGAATTATTTACAAATGCTTCCGCATGATTTTAAAACTTTATGAACACTATCTGGTTTTTCTATAAATGACTCATATAGGTCGTTCTGAGTAACTAATGACTTGGATCCTGGTTTGTTTAAATCCCTCGTTGAATCACCCCGAACGTGGAAATTAAGGGTGTGACATACGGTACATTCTTGATCTGATCACTCTCTGTTTCACTCTCACTCTTAGTGAACCAGATGTTCACCTTATCCATACCAGATCGTTCAGCACCATGAGAACTCTTAGGTACTTCTTGTGTAGCACTAGTGGATGGACCTGCTTGAGAAGTCTCAGTCTCTTTAGGTCATGCCTCAACTTGGAAACCATCAACAAACCTTCTAAGCTTGGCAAAATGGGATCCATCCCAATTATTTCCTCTAGAATCCATCGAATATGTGAAAATGTCTTTCTTCATCACCATAACAACATAGGTGGATGAATCAGACATAACTAACTCAGTATGAGCAGCATTCTTAATCATCTGTAAGAATCAGGGATACATTATAATCTTCTTCCCCACTGTGACAATGACATTCTTCTATATCTCAGAGAATATCGCCTTGGATATGTTGTATGGAAGATCATCAATAAGTGATACAAGTAGGGATCTGATAACAACACTATCCATGCCAGCTTTAAGATTGCTAAGGCAATGGATCACCACATGAAACAAGTCCTTCTAAAATGGTGCTAAGTACTTCTTATCCAAAGATGGGTATTTGTCGATGTATCCCATACAAAACAAATATTCCTTTACTGCATCATCATTAGTCTTCACTGGCGTGTGAGATTAATCTTCTAACAGTAAAACACTGTTTATCACCTCAGCAGTAATGAAGACCCTCTTGCCCTTAACAGTGGCAGATATGCAAGGTTCTTCGTCTTCATCTATCTCATTTGCAGCACTAATCTAAAACTAATCTATGACATCAATGTTGATAGTAGGATTAGCTGTGATAGCATGATGAATCCGAGATGTCTTTAGACCTTCAATCAGTGATTTGAACAAAGATTTGTCTTCAGGAACATCTCCAAGATAAGCTATAACGTTGTGGTTTTTATGGAAAACCATAGGCCTTGCCATCTGAAACAATAAACAACTTTGATCAGTACATAAGATAAGCAGAATTTTTTTAGACTTAAGAAAAATTCAATACTTAGAAAAATTTTGAAATTTTGAACTTCTCGCGTGAAAACTCTACGTTCTCGCGTGAAAAAACAAGTTTCAGTTGAACTTTTCGTGCTACAAGTAAAGTTTCCACACGAATAGTTTTGAAATTTGTAGTGTCTATTCATGTTCAGAGAACGTTTAGCAGGCGAAAAGTCTATTGTAATTCAAAATTTTCAATCTGTCACTTTCAGAGTGTTTTAACCAATCAACATGCTCCATAGGTGTTGATTAAATCATTATTAAGATTTACTATTGTCACACCCCGGGCCCAGAGAGGCGGGACGTCACGATTAGTAAACAAAAACCAAAATGCAGCGGAAACTAAATGGTTTATTAAACAGTGTCACATGATATTTACATTAAAATATTGGTTTTATTTCCAATTCACAATGTGCTTCAATCTATGATCTATAGGTGTCGTGATCAATCTCGGTAAATATTTCTTGGAGCTTCGATAACTAAGGCTTCTAGGCTCGACTTGTGTCTTTAACCTCTACCTCATATCTTGCTTCAGATTTGGTAACTTCTATAGCTCAACTATTCTCCCTAGCTGTACCTGAAGACATGCTCAAAAGAAATTTTGTCAACATAAAGTTGGTGAGTTCAAGTGGTTAAAGTTTAGAACAATTAAAAGGAACTACAAGAGTCCATAGTAAAGGTTTTAGAGTCTAGTGTGATAGTTTATAAAAATCTCATTCGATTTTAAAAGCATCGTTTTTAGTATCAGTCATTGTGGGGTATCACAATCAACCCTGCACTTGGTCCCCGGTTGGCCTCTTCTAAACTTGTGTTTAACCGGATATTCCCGTAGGAAAAAGGACCAAGCCTCAGAATAGTGAACCACTCCTGCTAGGATGGTTCACCATAGTATCTTACCCAAAACCTGTTATATGCCACAAACGACCCCTCAGGATCTCAGTGGGGTACCTCCCTGTGGCGGGAGCCACTGTGCGTGGGGGATTCCCCAAATAGATCTTTTCACGTAAGAACAAGCGGTTCACAAAAAAATTAATGATTATGACTAAAGTATCAGTAGGTATCCAAACAAGTCCCACATACAAGCATCAAGTAAGCACAATCAAAGTTCATAAAACAGAAGATCATGCAAAACAGTAAACAGTATCACACATAAGAGTTTCAGTTTAAAAGGAGCATGCTTCATCCCCAAAACATAAGTAAAAAAAAGGGGGGGAACACGAGAACTCACCTGGTTTCCTTATATAATTTCAGAGCTCGGTAAAGAAAAGTGATAACCATCAACAAAGCAAATCCTAACCAGGACATATAAGATGCACGTTTAGAATTAGCATGATACTATTATATGCGTGCGGTTGAGATCTTTAGTTGACTTTATGTTGGTGTTTAGTATCCTTGTTGTATCTTAGCTTTTGTACAAGTATTTGTTGTCATGTGCTAATTTGTGCATATTAGATTAATCAATGTTCTTATCCGAGTAATGATTCTCAGTACAATAATTGTAACAATAATTTGTTGATTTGGAGATTTAAATCTTTATAGATGATATTAGTATTAATGACTTTAACGTTAATACTAATAACTTTAACCATAATAATGAAATAATTAGTAACAGTCGCTAGTATATAATAGCTATATTTGTGTTAATAAGTATCTCTAAAAGTTATGATAGTGACAATGTATTATTATTTGTACCACTTTTGATAAGGTTAGTAGTAACAATGAAATTTTATGCGATTATATCAATAAATAAACGCTACTATTATTAATGTTGTTATCAACATTATAAATAATAGATGTCATCCATGGTGAACTAGTTAGGAATAACGCTTGATTAACCATTCATTAGGAATAGGATATTATTACTAAGATAACGTTAGTGATGCTAGTGTTTATGTAACACATGATGATAATGATTGTGTAGTAGTATTATTATGATACTAATCGCGAATTATTTATTTCTATTACTATTAATACTAATCGCGAGTGAAATTCTTTAATTGTATTAGTCTTAGTTCACAACTTGAAGCTCTTGTCATTTTTTTAGATAAGATGATCAACAACAAATAAAACATTTGATAGAATACGTATATGAGTATTAACAATAATATTAGCACAATGTAACAGTATTGGTGTTCACGATAGTGACACTTGTTTGTATTAGTAACCTTATTATGTCACATTTAACTCGTGATTATATGTTTAACTAGTGTTTTGTATAACATATAAGAGTATATATATATATCTATATATATATGTGTGTTGATGTTTTGATTCGATTCTAGATCTTTATTAACATTATCATTATTATTATTATTATACAACATTTATGATAAGTTTTATAATCACATGATTCTAATTTTAGGCGAGCTCAATCGATTCGTAGATACGTTAAATAAGCGAGCGTGCGCGTATACCTTCCCGATTATTCACGCCATTAGTCTAGTATTGTCCCTCGTCCAACCACTTCCAATTTCCAAACTCCTAACAGCTACAATCGCAGCCAATAACCATCACCGCGACAGATATCCACATTCAAAACCCGCATGCAACCATGTAATCAGCCAATACCACAACCATATTCAAACAACCATTATCACTACCACCGTCGTCTTACCACTACCATCACAGGCAGCATCATCAACCACAACCAACAACAACCATCGCCACAATCACAGCCAACAAACAACAACAGTCAACAATGATAATCAACCAAAAAAAATACCAACATACAATCGATAATCAACCAAAAATACCAACATCAGATTCTTCACTGTTGTTTTACTACTATCACCAAACACCAACCACGGCTGCCATCACCACTGCCGTCACAACCATCATCAACCACCAACCATGGCCGCCACCAATGCTGCCGACAGCCACAACCACCACCAACGCGGCCACCATCGACCACCAACACCACATCCGACACAACACAGCCCCGATTACAGCCGATAACCATCACCACAACCAACACAACCATCACCAAACACCAACCATGGCTGCTATCACCACTGCCGTCACAACCATCACCAACCACCAACCATGGCCGCTCCTCTCGGCCCTCACCGGTGGTCGCTACAGCCTCCAACAGGGGATGGAAAATCGTCGGTCCTCCCATTTCCTCCTTCTTCGCTCAATCGTGTAGATCTAGCCAAATCAGGCCCATGCATGTGTAGATCCGAGCAAAAAGATTTCATCGGAGGGTGGCCGGAATCTCGCCGGACAAATCTTGAGGCCGTCTAACACCGCCACCACCATGAGTATAGTCGAATCACCACTACCATTGGCTTACGGATTCAAGACCTACCCATTGGTGTGCTTCACTCGCCGGACCACCACCACGTGCCGCCGCGCACGACGGCCGATCGCCGCAGCACAGCCGGCTTGCCGCCATCTGCGGCCCTACCGCTGTTCTTCTCCGCCTCCGAGGGCTGCTGCCCTTGCCACTGATCTGCCCTCTTCCTCTCTCTAGATTTGAGAGAATTTCTTATGTGTGTGTTTTGAAGGTGTAAGAGATGTGTGTCAAATGGGGCTGGGGGAAAAGAGATGCTTTTATACTTAGGGTTTTAGGTAGGACTCTAGTCAGTATCGCGTCTAGTTGACACTGTTATCCGACTAGCGTCTCATTTCATGTTAGGTTTCGTTATACAAAACGTTATAAATATTCCAAGATTATAAATTTTATCGTATTGAAAACCTACCAAATAATTAAACGGAGTTGTAAATTAACGCGTATTTAACACGTTCAACGGTTTTACGTGTTTTTATCGAATGAGCAATATTCTGATCATTTTAGCATCGAATTGTATGCAATTAAGTATTAGAACGATATTTTTTTCGTTAACTTCCCATGTCAATCACGTTAAAGCTTTATCTGATGAGTTCTCGGGTTTTACCTGATCGTAACCCGGTTCGCGTCACGGTCGCGTTTCGGAACGCAGTTATTCCGGACAACGTACCATTCATCAAGTTTAATATGTTATTTTAATAAACAATGATTAGATAAATATTTATGGAGTTACGAGACTCGGTCATCATAACAGACGTCAGTTAAATGCCGGTGAAAACCGGTTTTTGCGTTTCGCTTACGGATTTCTGTTGATTATGCTTGATTGATGAAAAATCTTTCAACAAGCATTATTTATGATATTGTTAGCATTAACAAGGATTTAAATTGGATGACAAGCCATTATAAGGAATTCTGATGGAATTCAGACGTTAGTACGCGTTAAATTGCCGGATTTTACCCGGTATGGGTTCTGAATCCGTTTTCAGTTTGGATCTTTCTATAGTTGTTTCAAATCACATAAGAATTCTTTGTTTCATGGTTTCTCCTTCAATTAGTTCGTAAACGTGCATTTGGGCCTTAAATGGGCATTGTTTATATGTCCGGGCCCTTATTTGGCTTATTGGGCCAAAAGGCTAGTTTCGTTCTGTAAGATTTCCTTGGTAAGCCCAAATCAATCCGGACATTTATTGAGTTTTATAACATTTATAGGTTTTCAATTGGGTCATATTTCATAGGTGTTACATTCTCCCCTCCTTTTAGAAATTTCGCCCTCGAAATTTTAGTATCGTTAATATTTGTTTCCGAGTGTGATACACTCATAGTATGAATCTTGAAGGTTTAGAGTTATTTAGCTGAGCATTCCAGGACAATTGTTGATGATTAGGTGTCAAATAATCAGGTTTGATTTGGATTGGAGTAACTATTCAAATGTTAGAATTATGCTTGACAGGATCAGTGAGTCAAAGTATGAACAGGTTTTTGGTTTCACAATCAGATCATTTAACAACCGTACAGAATTAACAAGAAGAGACTCTCCACCGTGGTTCAATACACCGATCTACAAAATAGATCTTGCAAGGAGACGATTCCCAAAATCCCGACGGTGTTACCGTCCTCACTGAGAATCTTAAGAACGATTGACAAGAAGAGGATATTAGCAGAATGCCATTAATTAGACAGATAGTCGTGATACAATAGATTAAAGGTTTTAAATCAAGAAGGATTTGGGTTTTCCCAACGAGTACAGATGAATATCTAGGCATCGCACGATCATTTCTATGAAGCTAAGATTAAGAAGTTTTCACGATTTCTAAGAATAGAGAGATTAGGCCATGCACAAAGGTCTTCAGCTTTCAAATCCTACTTTTTAGTTCTCATCTTCCTTCCAAAAATTTCTTCGATCTCTTCCTTCTATGATTTCATCTTAAGGGGTTAAGTCCTTTCTTCCACTACGTGCTTCTTCTAGTATGCCTCCTTTTCTGGAACGGTTCTTGTATATCAGAACCTCAGTCTTCGAGTAGATCCGTTCATCTTATCTGACGCATGACAAGAGTTTCCCCAAAATGGGATGTGCTATATATACATATTCCCATGAACTGATGCTGGTAGAATCACAAGTTCAAGAAATGATACGGTGTAGGTAATATAAGGAAAGCCTAACTGTAGGCCATCTGCATTCATCGATGAGGGTAAGCAGATACATGTGTGGTCATGACTCGTTCTCTTTCATTTGGAAATATGGATGTCTTAGAACAATGCGGACGGAAGCTACTTATCCGCACTTGTCAATGCGGTTGTCATTACCGATTGTCGATCACCCTATTTTGCTTTGTCTAGTATTCTGATGTGTAGTTGGTAGTGTTGTACCCAAAGTGTATTCGGATGCATCTTTTATTTTACGGGAGTTCTAGTTCCTGCATAATATAGTTCTCCATATATTTTCTTGTATCATCGGGATACTAGAAGATTGCCTTGTACCGTTGCATCAACACATTGAAACTTTCTTATCCATGCCCAATCAAGTTCCGCACTTTCCCAAGATTAACGATGCTAGTGGTATAGCTACACGGATCAATTTTTTTTTTGTTAATCCTTTTACAACTTTCTTCTAACCCTAAGCAATGACGCATCTCAATGCGGTTTTTACTTCTTCCTGGAATTTTATAGTTTTAAATTATAGCAATTTGTCTCGAATTTCGTGCTTAGTAGTAGTGGCAAAATGACAGACATGTCTAATTATGTCTTACCGATCCTATCATGAGACTCCTGATTACATGAGATGTGTAGGTCCTCCCACACAGGCTTGATCACAACCTTCGTACTTGCCATATCTGCTTTCAACTGTTATTTGTGTAGTGTCGTTTTCCTTATAAACACGACTGATAACAATTAAGTTGTAGGTAGCATCTTGAAATTGATTAAGTAGGTTATCATCTCTAGGAAGACGATATCACTTATCCTTGGTGACTTTATTTAACTCTTAGTAGTTTATCAATACTTGGAGCATTCTATTTTCCTTCCGCAAAGAGCATTAAGTTTCCTCAAGACGACATACTAGGTCTTAAGAACTGTTTATCTGACAGCTATCGAATCTGCTTTCCTTCCACCAGCTCCTTAATATAAGCTTCAAGTCCAGTACCTCCATTTATATATTTTACATCTATTCTCCGACTCAATTTCCTTAAGAGCAACCTCAACTGTTGTCTTAAGCTACAGAAATGCTGCAAACGTTCCCACTAATTTCTTCATAATGCTTCCCAATTAAGGTCAACCTTCTAGATGACCTCTTCCTCGGTCTACATTCTACAAGGTAACTGTGCCCTGTAGGGGGTCTATTCGTGAAGCAAGTAGCTCTGTTTAGATTCCAATCCTTTATGATCATATCGATTGTTCCAATGAGATATGGGAGTAAGACTTTTTGCTCGAATTTCCGACGGTACGGAGCGTTCTGGGGTAAGGTATTAGAGAATCAATTTAGGATAGGTGTGAAAATCTTAGAGAGAAATAACACCAACGCTTATGATCGGGGATGATTATGCAGACTTTCTTTGTCTACCATCTGCTGCATGTCTATCACTTCATTGTAGTTGGATCTCAAGTGATTTAACACATGAGATTTCTTGTAGCTGATCTTCTATGCTTCTTATACATCTTTTGGAGCAATACCATCCTTTAAGTTCAATCATGAGTTCTTCCCATGAATTCTTCATTATTATCGACCGTATCGATTCGAACAAGTTTAGGACTTTATCAAGGTGCTCGCTAGTACAAGAAGGTTAACTACCACTCTAATAACTGATCGCATAGTTCGAGATCGTATTCTACTTCAGATCTTCGCGCTTGAATCACAAACTTATCACTCAGGTAGTGGAGGTCTCCAAGTAGAGATATCTTACAAGGTTTTAAAGTTTTCCGCATCGGCTATCACGCGTTTCCAAAGATGAGGGTTATGCTATTGGGCTTAAGGTGAGTAGCACTACTCGTTAAGGGAATAAATCGAGAACAGAGGGTGAGTGGAAAAAAATCGGGGATCCAAATAAGTTGTAAGTTCAGATTTTTGTCTTGAATCTTAAAGGTTAGCTTTTCTAGGCAATTATCTCTAGCACTTGAATCTTTATTTCCGAAGAATCTGGATTTTTGAACGAGGATTCATTTCCTGCGAAATCTGGTGCTCAAAAATTTACCAACAACAAGGTCGGTTAAAAGCATGGTTAAGATAACTCAACTTAAGTTTGAGTGAAGATTGTCATTAGCTGACTAATGGTTGAAGATGATGAAAGATTTCACGAGCGTAGTATTATGAAAGGTGATTATCAATCACAATCGGAGCTGATATTAAGAATATTCCTTTGAGTTAGGTGATTCTATTACAATGAATAGGTAGAGAGAAGTCATATTTCTCAAAGGCTTTGAGAAAATAATCAGAGGAATTCTAGAATCCGGAAGATCCTATGAAGTGCGAACTACTAAGAAAGAAAGGAGTGACAAGTCTTCTATGTCATTTACCACAAGAGGCGTTTCTCGGAAATTTATTACTCTGGTATGTTCTCCATTGTACGAGCCTTGTTAGAGAGTCTTCCACTATGTTAAAGAAGTTTTGACGAATTCAATGTTAGGTAGGAAGGAATTTTTAGGCATCGCTCAAAGTAGTATGGCTAAAGTACACGCACAACGAGGTGGAGTGCCATACTCAGCACGAGACCAGTTAAGTTTGAGAACATCATTTAATGATCTTCAGAGTCTGATGGTCTTATCATCATAATTCCAATAGGAGAGTAGAATAAAAGAAAAGAGGAGAAGAAGAAAAGGAATAGTTACTGCAACATCGTCCTTGGTAGCTCTTCAAGTGTCAAATGGTTTTCGCCCAGCATGAAAGTTTTGAACCTGAAATTATTGAATATATTCCATATATTTGTGTTTATTCTTGCATTTATTGGTTCTTTAAGTGTTATACCTGGATATTAGTTTTCATGATGGGGCCTACCAGAATTCAAGTGTACCTGTAAATTCACCATTACGAGTGCACCCGTAATCGTCAATTTACCTTACACTATCATTCTAGTCATTCCCATCATAAGTTCCAAGTTTTGTGTATTTAGGTCCTGGAGTTAAAACTTTTCATTTAGTCATCATTTGCAATTAAGCACACTTAGATTCCAATTATGTTAATCATTCAAGTTAACCCAGAAATTGTTTCAAAGTAAGTTTAAGCAAATCAAGCAATAAATGAGCATTCAGGTACACACTATCCTAGGGAGCAGAACAAACAAAAGGCATCATGGTTAATATCTTATCACTAGATTCCAACATGTATCATCTTACAAATGAGGCATAATAGCAACTATCATCATTTCAAACAAGTATCAGTATAACAGTTGTCTCAGGTAACGACACAAGTCGTATCAAGTGTATAGCTAACAGCAGTTGTTTCATATAGTGGCAAAAGTCAACTGTGCAATCAGATAAGTGTCTCTCCGGGATTTAAGTCCTGATATATGTGCACAGTGTTGGTTTCTAACATTCTTAGTACTTGACATTTAGTAGTCCTAAGAGTCAACTCCAAGAGGTTACATACCGTCATGGTTTACTCGGGTGCACCTATCATAGGTAATACCCTAATGTATCAAGGTTTCTTATAGGGTAGAGAATTCTTAATAGGATATATGAAATCCTCAACGTATCCAGGTTAAAGAAGGGTGTTCTTAGGGAAACCTATTCTTGCTACAAACTTTGGATCACTGTATCGTGGAAACAACCTACTAGGCTGGTCCTATTTATGGTTACACCTTAGGTATTGCAAAGCAAACCCGTATTTCTACACCATTGGTTTAGCAAGGCTCAGTAGAGTCTTCTTACTAAGGTGGTCCTATGAGGTTCATATGGTTGTAGTTTAGGTCTCGCGAAGCAGACCTACTTCGCTACAACCTTTGGCTCTGATACCAATCTGTCACACCCCGGGCCCAGAGAGGCGGGACGTCATGATTAGTAAACAATAACCAAAATGCAGCGGAAACTAAATGGTTTATTAAACAGTGTCACATGATATTTACATTAAAATATTGGCTTTATTTCCAATTCACAATGTGCTTCAATCTATGATCTATAGGTGTCGTGATCAATCTCTCGGTAAATATTTCTTGGAGCTTCGATAACTAAGGCTTCTAGGCTCGACTTGTGTCTTAAACCTCTACCCTCATATCTTGCTTCGGATTTGGTAACTTCTATAGCTCAACTATTCTCCCTAGCTGTACCTGAAGACATGCTCAAAAGAAATTTTGCCAACATAAAGTTGGTGAGTTCAAGTGGTTAAAGTTTCAGAACAATTAAAAGGAACTACAAGAGTCCACAGTAAAGGTTTTAGAGTCTAGTGTGATAGTTTATAAAAATCTCATTCGATTTTAAAAGCATCGTTTTTAGTATCAGTCATTGTGGGGTATCACAATCAACCCTGCACTTGGTCCCCGGTTGGCCTCTTCTAAACTTGTGTTTAACCGGATATTCCCGTAGGAAAAAGGACCAAGCCTCAGAATAGTGAACCACTCCTGCTAGGATGGTTCCCCAGAGTATCTTAACCAAAACCTATTACATGCCACAAACGACCCCTCAGGATCTCAGTGGGGTACCTCCCTGTGGCGGGAGCCACTGTGCGTGGGGGATTCCCCAAATAGATCTATTCACGTAAGAACAAGCGGTTCACAAAAGAATTAATGATTATGACTAAAGTATCAGCAGGTATCCAAACAAGTCCAACATACAAGCATCAAGTAAGCACAATCAAAGTTCATAAAACAGAAGATCATCCAAAACAGTAAACAGTATCACACATAAGAGTTTCAGTTAAAAGGAGCATGCTTCATCCCCAAAACATAAGTAAAAAAAAGGGGGAACACGAGAACTCACCTGGTTTCCTTATATAATTTCAGAGCTCGGTAAAGAAAAGTGATAACCACCAACAAAGCAAATCCTAACCAGGATATATAAGATGCACGTTTAGAATTAGCATGATACTATTATATGCGTGCGATTGAGCTCTTTAGTTGACTTTATGTTGGTGTTTAGTATCCTTGTTGTATCATAGCTTTCGTACAAGTGTTTGTTGTCATGTGCTAAGTTGTGTATATTAGATTAATCAATGTTCTTATCCGAGTAATGATTCTCAGTACAATAATTGTAACAATAATTTGTTGATTTGGAGATTTAAATCTTTATAGATGATATTAGTATTAATGACTTTAACGTTAATACTAATAACTTTAACCATAATAATGAAATAATAAGTAACAGTCGCTAGTATATAATAGCTATATTTGCGTTAATAAGTATCTCTAAAAGTTACGATAGTGACAATGTATTATTATTTGTACCACTTTTGATAAGGTTAGTAGTAACAATGAAATTTTATACGATTATATCAATAAATAAACGCTACTATTATTAATGTTGTATCAACATTATAAATAATAGATGTCATCCATGGTGAACTAGTTAGTAATAATGCTTGATTAACCATTCATTAGGAATAGGATATTATTACTAAGATAATGTTAGTGATGCTAGTGTTTATGTAACACATGATGATAATGATTGTGTAGTAGTATTATTATGATACTAATCGCGAATTATTTATTTCTATTACTATTAATACTAATCGCGAGTGAAATTCTTTAATTGTATTAGTCTTAGTTCACAACTTGAAGCGTCTTCGTCATTTTTTTAGATAATATGATCAACAACAAATAAAACATTTGATAGAATACGTATATTAGTATTAACAATAATATTAACACAATGTAACAGTATTGGTGTTCACGATAGTGACACTTGTTTGTATTAGTAACCTTATTATGTCACATTTAACTCGTGATTATATGTTTAACTAGTGTTTTGTATAACATATAAGAGTATATATATATATCTATATATATATGTGTGTTGATGTTGTTGATTCGATTCTAGATCTTTATTAACATTATCATTATTATTATTACTATACAACATTTATGATAAGTTTTATAATCACATGATTCTAAATTTAGGCGAGCTCAATCGATTCGTAGATACGTTAAATAAGCGAGCGTGCGCGTATACCTTCCCGATTATTCACGCCATTAGTCTAATGTTGTCCCTCGTCCAACCACTTCCAATTTCCAAACTCCTAACAGCTACAATCGCAGCCAATAACCATCACCGCGACAGATATCCACATTCAAAACCCGCATGCAACCATGTAATCAGCCAATACCACAACCATCTTCAAACAACTATTATCACTACCACCGTCGTCTTACCACTACCATCACAGGCAGCACCATCAACCACAACCAACAACAACCATCGCCACAATCACAGCCAACAAACAACAACAGTCAACAATGATAATCAACCAAAAAAAAAACCAACATACAATCGATAATCAACCAAAAATACCAACATCAGATTCTTCACTGTTGTTTTACTACTATCACCAAACACCAACCACGGCTGCCATCACCACTGCCGTCACAACCATCATCAACCACCAACCATGGCCGCCACCAATGCTGCCGACAGCCACAACCACCACCAACGCGGCCACCATCGACCACCAACACCACATCCGACACAACACAGCCCCGATTACAGCCGATAACCATCACCACAACCGACACAACCATCACCAAACACCAACCATGGCTGCTATCACCACTACCGTCACAACCATCACCAACCACCAACCATGGCCGCTCCTCTCGGCCCTCACCGGTGGTCGCTACAGCCTCCAACAGGGGATGGAAAACCGTCGGTCCTCCTATTTCCTCCATCTTCGCTCAATCATGTAGATCTAGCCAAATCAGGCCCATGCATGTGTAGATCCCAGCAAAAAGAGGTCATCGGAGGGTGGCCGGAATCTCACCGGACAAATCTTGAGGCCGTCTAACACCGCCACCACCATGAGTATAGTCGAATCACCACCACCATTGGGCTTGCGGAGTCAAGACCTACCCATCGGTGTGCTTCACTCGCCGGACCACCACCACGTGCCGCCGCGCACGACGGCCGATCGCCGCAGCACAGCCGGCTTGCCGCCATCTGCGGCCCTACCGCTGTTCTTCTTCGCCTCCGAGGGCTGCTGCCCTTGCCATCGATCTGCCCTCTTCCTCTCTCTAGATTTGAGAGAATTTCTTATGTGTGTGTTTTGAAGGTGTAAGAGATGTGTGTCAAATGGGGCTGGGGGAAAAGAGATGCTTTTATACTTAGGGTTTTAGGTAGGACTCTAGTCAGTATCGCGTCTAGTTGACACTGTTATCCGACTAGCGTCTTATTTCCCGTTAGGTTTCGTTATACAAAATGTTATAAATATTCCAAGATTATAAATTTTATCGTATTGAAAACCTACCAAATAATTAAACGGAGTTGTAAATTAACGCGTATTTAACACGTTCAACGGTTTTACGTGTTTTTTATCGAATGAGCGATATTCTGATCATTTTAGCATCGAATTGTATGCAATTAAGCATTAGAATGATATTTTGTTCGTCAACTTCCCATGTCAATCACGTTAAAGCTTTATCTAACGAGTTCTCGGGTTTTACCTGATCGTAACCCGGTTAACGTCACGGTCGCGTTGCGGAACGCAGATATTCCGGACAACGTACCATTCATCAAGTTTAATATGTTATTTTAATAAACAATGATTAGATAAATATTTATGGAGTTACGAGACTCGGTCGTCATAACAGACGTCAGTTAAATGCCGGTGAAAACCGGTTTTCGCGTTTCGCTTACGGATTTCTGTTGATTATGCTTGATTGATGAAAAATCTTTCAACAAGCATTATTTATGATATTGTTAGCATTAAAAAGGATTTAAATTGGATGACAAGCCATTATAAGGAATTCTGATGGAATTCAGACGTTAGTACGCGTTAAATTGCCAGATTTTACCCGGTATGGGTTCTGAATCCGTTTTCAGTTTCGATCTTTCCATAGTTGTTTCAAATCACATAAGAATTCTTTGTTTCATGGTTTCTCCTTCAATTAGTTCGTAAACGTGCATTTGGGCCTTAAATGGGCATTGTTTATATGTTCGGGCCCTTATTTGGCTTATTGGGCCAAAAGGCTAGTTTCGTTCTGTAAGATTTCCTTGGTAAGCCCAAATCAATCCGGACCTTTATTGAGTTTTATAACATTTATAGGTTTTCAATTGGGTCATATTTCAGAGGTGTTACAATTATGATTAATTTGTTTAATTTTAACATGTATTAGTTCTTTAAGAATTGGTCAAGTCTCAAACACATTCAAGTCAAAGTCATTAACGTCAATATACCTAAACAAGTAGTTAGTAATCAATGGGCGATCACAATGAACAATGCTTTTAAGTTTGTCAGAGTTTAAACACTTAAAGTTTTTGAGAGTGAAAATTGAGAGGTTTTGTGCGAATAGTTAGGTTTTCGCATAACTGTGCATTATATAATACTCTGACTTCTCGCGCGAGAAGTCAGAGTTATCGCATGTGCGCTTTTCGTATGGCTTGAACTTTTCGCGGAAGTGTTTAATTTTCTTTGAAAATTTGAACTTTAATTTAATTTTTTTTATTTTTAATTTTTTGATTTAATAATCTTAGTGAGCCTTTTGACTTGTTATGAAAATGATTATGTTTAACTAAGTGTTTACAATTATTCAAACACTCTTAATTTTTGAACATTTTGTAAAACTAAAACTAAAACAAGTAAACAAAATACATTTTTAACAAAAATCAGTTTGACATAATATCTGTTCTAATGACTTCAAATTTTGATATATTTTCATGTATAGAATCATATTTCTTAGAAATTGATCATTAACATCATCCAGCATTATTATAAATAAGACGGTTACGTTGATTGTCAATATTAATCATGTTTCGTTAAGTTATATGAATTTAGTGGATCCCACAATCAAAAATCATGTAAAACTCTTATCCAACTTCAAGACACTTTTGAGATTTCCTGTCACCCTAATCTGACATAAACCATTAAGTTCTGATCAGCTTTTTCAGAGTCTATTATTATCTTAGATAATATCTATTTTGAGCATAACTAGCACGGGAAATGTTTCTAAACACAAAATATTAACAAGTTCTAGGACTTATTAACCACTAGTCGGACTTATGTTTTGCCCTCATAAGACGTTTAGGACTTACAAGCCAAGTTGGACGTACACACCCCATCTTTTGATTTCGCCCCCTGTGTCATAACATATTCTCAAAAATGAAAATATTATCATATAGTATCCATGTCTATGACATATCTTTTATTATTATACACATCAGCATCTTTTATTCCTATATGGCCTCTTTGGCTTCTTTTTGATCATTTTGTTTTGTTTATATCTTTTATAATTTTGTTTTACTTTTGTATACAATGTTATCTTTTACCTTTTTATATATACATTATTTGAGATAAACCGAGTCAGAAAGTAACTGGCTTGAGGATGACTAAACTTTAACTCTCAGTCTGTTTTAGCATGGAATAAGTGTTATCATAAAATCTTGGTGAGTTACCAACTTCAGTCATAAATATTTACTTTCAGTGCATCACAAAACATAGTGCTTTTCAATCTTGAAATCTAGCCTATCAACATATCAAACATAATCCAAGTCAATTTCTTGTATGCCTTTGAATGTAAATATTTAAAATCAAGAAATGTACTATCATTTTCTATATAGTCTTGAAAATTTGATTTTCTCAATCTTTGTAAAACAAAAAATCTTTTGTACATTTTCTCTAGATGATTTGCTCCCCCTAAGAACAAAATATTTTTCGAAGTATTTTCAAAGTTTCTCCCCCTAAAATCATGATTATCTAGAAAGAAAATAACAATTTTAACTAAAAATAACAAAAAATATTTTGGTAAGGGTGTATGAATAAGTGTTAACCAAAATTAATAATTCCCAAAAATGTAATTAAAAAGTCAAATCTGGAATGATCAAACGCCTTAGTAGACAAATCAACTATGTTGCCATATGATGAAACATATTCCAAATGGATAAACTTTTGTTCAAAATAATCACGGATTTTAAGCATTCGGATGTCGATGTGTTTTGTCTTTGAGTGCTGAATCGGATTCTTCACAATGTTCAATACTGTAGTATATCACACAAAATTTTAGTGTCATAAATGTTAAGGCCATAATTAAGAAGTTGTTTTTGAATCCAAACAATCTGTGAACAACAACTTGAAGCAGCCACATATTCAGCTTTTTCACTTGAGGTGGATACCATCTCCTGCTGCTTGCACTGCCAAGAAATCACCCTATTGCCATGAAATTAGCATCCACCAGTAGTTGATTTCTTGTCCAAGTTACATCATGCATAATCACTGTTAGTGTAAGCAAATAAATTGAAATCAAAATTTTTAGGATACCAAAGGCCGAGTGTTGGTTGACCTTGAGATATTAAAAACCCACTTGACAGCTTTCATGTGAGATTCCTTTGGATTACTATAATAATGTGCACACTGACAAACAGGAAACATGAGGTCTGGTCTACTCGCAGTAAGATACAACAGAGATCCGATCATTGATCGACACATGTGTTGATAAACTCTTCTCCTATGAGATCTGGTGTCAAAGTAGGACGAGAAGACATAGGAGTATGAGCTATCTTGGAGCCTTGAAACATGTATTTGTCTAGGATATTATGAACATATTTTTCTTGATGTCTCAGTATTACCTTATCCTCTTATTTAAGTTGGACACCAGAAAAATGACATTTCTTTAAGAGAACTCATTTCAAATTTCTTCTTCATCACAACTTCAAATTCATTGCTCAAATCATCATTGGTAGATGAAAAGATAATATCATTGACACAAACATGAACTATAATAAGATCATCACCAGTCTTCCTTAGGAATAAAGTTTGATCAATAGCACCTATTGTATAACTTTTTGTAAGCAAATGTTCAGTTAGAGTAGCATACCAAGCACAAGGTGCTTGATGTAAACCATAAAGTACTTTGTCTAACTTGTAAACATATTAGGATGATCTGGATTTTCAAAACCTAGTAGTTGACAAACATAGGTTTCTTCTTTCATTTCATCATACAAGAATGCAGTTTTGACATCCATTTGATAGACTGTGAAGTTCTTGTAGAAGCATAAGCTAGAAAAATTGATATAGCTTCTAGTCTTGCAATAGGAGCATATACTTCTTCATAATCAAGTCCTTCAATCTGATAGAATCCTTCAACAACAAGTCTGGCCTTGTTATGAACAATCACATCCTTTTCATCCATTTTGTTTTTGAATATCCATTTTGTTCCAATTGATAACTTATTCTTTGGTAGTTCACACAGATGCCACACATTTTGCTTCTTGAATTGCATCAGCTCGTCTTGCATAGCCTCTACCCAACTGTTTTCTTTCAGTATGATTTCAACATTCTTCGGTAGAATTAGAGAAATAAAACATGAGTACAAGCATGTATTTATTCCACCAGATATTCTTTGAGTTTGAACTCCCTGGGATAATGGACCAATGATTGCTTCAGTTGGATAATCTCTATGAATTCTCAGCTGTGGAATATCATCTTCAGAGATAACTTCGTCTTGATTAGACATATGACCCACTGGTTCTTCAACAGTGTTCCCTCCTTTTGGATGATATCAATGTCTTCCTCTTGATGGTTATCATTATCAATAGATAGATTATCAAAGGGAACTTGAATGGTATCAATGTGTCAACTTGAGTAGAAGAGGAACTCTGGTCAGAATTTTGAGGAGCTTGCTAAATAATTGGTTTAGAATGAATCATATCAGATTCAGAAGCCTGTGGAGCAGTTGAACTTGTTGAAGAAGAAGATATATCTGATGATATTCCTTTTTCTTGAGAAGAAATCGATCCAATATCATTAGTAAAAATTTCCTAAATTGAGGATGTCAAAGGTACAGTAGCTTTAGAAACAACAAACGATCGATTAAACGTTTCAAGTAATGAAGCATAGTCATATACCCATGAAGGTGCAGAACCTGCATCTGTTTTGTTAGACTTAAGCAATTAATATCTAATGACTCAATTATTGCTTAGATCTTTTATTATAAACCTAACATGCTACCTTGTTGGCTGAATATCCAACAAAATAACATTCATCAGCTTTTTCATCAATTTTTGACTTGAATCAAATCTATTTCACAATGTACAACAACATCCAAAAGTTTTGAAATATTTAAATTTGGGTTTATGTTTGAAAAATATTTCATAAGGAGTTATGTTATGTTGTTTATTGATTAACACATGATTCTGAACATAACACGCAGTGTTAGCAGCTTCCGCCAAAAGAATGATGGTAATTTGGCCGCTGATAACATTGTTCTGGAAGCTTCAATTAGAATTTTGTTTCGTCTTTCAGCAAGACTATTTTGTTGTGGAGTTCCTATAGAAATGAATTGTCTAGCTATCCCCTTTGAATCATAAAACTCATTCAATGTATGATTGCAGAATTCAGTTCCATTATCACTTTCAATCGATTTGATTGTTTTGTCAGTCTGATTCTCCACAAGTATCATGAATTTAATCAGCAAATGAGGTGTCTCATCTTTGTTGCTAAGAATAAAACCCATGTAAATCTAGAAAAATCATCAATAATGACTAAATAATATGCATGAAGTCCTAAACTCAAAACACTAGCTTGGCCAAATAAATCCATGCGTAATAGATGAAGTATAGAGTAAATTTTTGTATAAGCAACTAGTTTGTGAGAATGTTTATGTTGCTTTCCTTTTGAACATGACAGACAACGTTCAGTTAATTGAAATTCTTTCAAAGGTAGGCATATTACATGATTTCTTCTAACTAACTTGTTCATATTTTTAACATTTACATGACCAAGACGACGATGTCATGACAATAAATCACTTTCCGAGGCTTTAGACAATAAACAAGTCGCAGTTACAAATGAATGAGATCCATTCATATCAAGTAAGTATGTGTCTTTGTCTCTCGGGGTCCTCAATAAGATCCATTCTTCAGGAATTACAAATCTAGGTTTTAGATTTAAACATTCTTTATCAGTGAAGGTGTTGAATACTATTTGTCATAATTTTGAGAGACACTTAAAAAGTTATGTTTTAGTTCCTCTATAATATTAACATCTTTAAAGCTTAACACACCAGTTGACATTGTACTTTTCTCTGTAATCTTACCACCTTTGTCTCCAGCAAATATAACATACTGTTGGTACACATGCCCCTAGTTCTAGTTCTAATGTACTTAAATTTTAATGACTTTCATTTTGTTACACTGATGTAATAGTTTGATATTTGTAATGAAAGACTCTTGAATGAATGAATATGTGTTATTGAAAGTGTATAAATGAAATACAATATGTGGTTGATGCTTATAATGTGTAATGTTTCATTGTGTATTGTATGATAACGCATATTGAACTAACTATATAGGTTTGTGAAGTGTGTGAAGTTCTCATGTGAATGGACCATGCTAATGGACCATACGCATGAACACTTCATACTAATGGACCAGTCGCACGACTAAACCAGGAGACTGGATCAGTCGCACGATTGTGACATGAGTTTGACTCAGTCGCACGACTGGTCTTTCAATCGTGCGAATGGATCAACCGCATGTTTCAGTTGGACGACTGAACCATGCTGATGGTTTAGTCACACGATTGAAGACTCCAAACCTATAAATACCACTTAATTCGTGGAAAAATAAAACACTTCGAGAATTTACAACCCTAGCCGTCCCAGAACGTCCAGTTCGTTCCTTCCAACTTCATAAAGCGTTTCTAATCATTGCTAATCAATTCTTAACATTTTCTAATCGTTAGTTTTGATCAGTTTAACATTCTCCCTGATTGGATTGCCAATCAAATAGGATTCCGTGCTATTTGATCTGGTTTGACGTAGATTCGGTTAGTACCAGTATACCCCTGTTATGCACGCGTGTATACTAAACCGAATAAATGTTTAAAGCTTCCATACTAACGAGCCTGTACCCGGTCCTAACAAGTGGTATCAGAGCTTTGGCTCTCGATTCTACGTGGATTCAATCACGTTTTTGCAAAAGTCAACGGTTTTCAATCAAAAGACCCGTTTCGTTTGCATTAAAAATTCGATTTTTACGAGTGCATGTGTTCAAAAGTTCGTATTTTTTGAGTTCTAGGCGACTAGGGTTTTCAAAATCGTGTTTTTAGTCGAATCGAGTGAAAATTCTGAAAAATTTTGAAGTCAGACGTCTCAATCGCACAATTGATTCAATCGCACGACTGAACTTCATACGCATAGCTCAATTGCACGATTGGTCCAATCGTCTACTCATTCACACGTTTAAGTTTATTCGTTCGGTTCAGCTCAGTCGTATAGTTCATTCGTACGACTGAACTTCATACGCATAGCTTAGTCGCACGATTGGTCCAATCGTCTGCTCATTCACACGTTTAAGTTCATTCGTTCGTTTCAGCTCAGTCGTATAGTTCATTCGTATGACTGAACTCATACGCATAGGTCCATACGCACGATTGACCTCAATTGCGCGTGTGAACTCAGTCGCACACTTCAATCGTCCGGTTGACTTCAATCGCACGGTTGAGTCACACTCGCATTTCCTAGTCGCATTAGTTAGTTTGATTGGTCAAGATTTCAGACTAAGTCATCATGGACGAACAACACTTTGCTTTCTCAACTGGGAAGGACTCCAGAATGCAAAACGTCTTGCTTTTGGAAAATGAGATCGGTAGTCACAACAAACCTCCGAAGCTTCTTACTCTTGATGAATATCCTCAATGGAAGCAACGGTTTGAAATTCATTTGAATGGGGTGGACACCAACTTATGGAGCACTATTGAGACTGGCTACACTATGCCAGTTAGAGCTGATGGTGTTCCACTGACTCTAAGTGGTTTGACTGAGGCACAAAAGGTTGCATACAATGCAGAGAAGAAGGGCTATGCATTGTTGACACAGTCCATTCCAAAAGATATCTTCCATCAGTTCTCGGAACACAAGCAGTGCAAGAAGTTATGGAAGGCTCTAGAGAAACGTTATGAAGGAAATGCAACGCTTAAGTCTCTTAAGGCTACAACTTTGAAGAAGAAATTTGACAACTTCTCATCAATTAGAAATGAGAGTTTGAACGATGTTATCGATCGCTTCTATCATTAGATGAGTGAACTGCACACTTATAGGGTTAAAACATCTATGGAAGATAAAGTGTCGAGTACGGCTGATGGTTTACCTGATAAGTGGGATTCATTTGTTTCCACTTTAAGACATAATGGTGTGCTTGCTACGTTGGATATAAACGACTTTATTGTAAAACTGAGAGAGGAAGAGCTATGACAGAAGTACAAATCTAAAAAGGGAACCTACACTCGAAATCCTTCTCTATACAATGTGACTCCTACTACTGCATCTTCTAGTGCACCCTTGCAGACTGCTTTCATGTCTAACACATCTGCAAACATTCAAAGTGCATCTTCAGGTGGTGAGTCAATTGTTTCATCAAGTGTTCAACACAGTTCTGTAGAAGCTCAACCAACAAAGTTAATGACATAAAATCTGAGCAACGTAACTGTGGAAGTTGCTAAGGAGCATATGGATTTACTTGCTGCTGTGGTCCATTCTTATGACGGGTTAGTAGCAGGGAAGATTGGTAACTGTCACTTGGCCGATGAAGATTATGAGCAAGTGGATGAAACTGAGCTAGAGCAGATGAATATCATGTGGGCTCTCGCTAGTGCTATACGTAGAGCAAAGAAGTTTGTTAAGAAGAGGGGACAGAACCTGGTGGCTACAAAGGATACAACTTTTGGATTTGATAAGTCAAAAGTCACCTGTTTCAACTGTGGTGAGAAAGGCCATTTCAAGAGAGAATGTGTCAAACCTAAGAAGACAGGAAATGGCAACCCGTTTTCATCAACTAACAGGCAGGATAAGGACATAAAGGTAGCTTCAACCAACTATGACTCCAAATCCATGGTAGCACAGGGTGATGAAGGACAAGACTGGTCCTTCCGTTTCTTATCTGATGGTGAAGCTAACATTGCATTGGTTGATGATCTGAACGACGACTCAGCAAGTGAGGGGGAGAACTCAACTGAGCTTGATACTACTGATGTGAATGAGACCATGGCTACTGTTGATCACCTGGTTAGATGTAGGATTTGCAACACACCAAGAATCCCATGCTGCTTTCATGGTCGGCACCCCTACATCTGCGCAGGTAGAATCGAAAGAAGCACTCTTTGATAAACAAGCTTGCGTGGATTGTAATAAATTTAGAGAAAGCATAGATTTAAAATTTGCCAGATTGTTAGATCATAATGACAACTTGGTAAAAGACTTAAAACTGTGCACTAAGGCTAATCGGGTGTTAAAACAAAATGAGAGCAGTTATAAAGAGAAAATCAAAGTTTTGAGAAAACAACTTAGGGAAACCGAAGTAGTAGCATTTAACCAAGAAAACGACATAAACTTTTACATAAAGAAAATTGAGGAAACTAAAAAGGAAAGAGCTGTTTTACAAGTTGAAAATGAGTCCTTAAAGAAAAAACTACATAGTTTGGCTAGTTCCTCTCACATCTTATAAAACTTGGTTAAAGAAAGAAACAATAGGGAAGGGCTGGGTTATAAAGTTATGCCCCCACCATATGAGATCCTTCTAAACACCAAATAGAGACCTCTTAATAATAACCCCATCAAGGACCATGAGGTGACCAGTCCTCTGGCAGTGATCCGGACACTGTAGTTAAATCTGCACCTCCGGTTGCTGATCAAAAGGCTTCAACATCAGGCACAACGGATAAAGTCATCATTGAGGACTGGGTGGAAGAGGATGATAATGTACATCTTGGGTTAGGTTCACAATCTGCTGTTACACAACTAAAGACTTGAAAACCTACTCAGTCTAAACTAGTTAAGCAAGATGTTAACCATTTGAAAAGACAAAGTAATCATAAAATTAAACAAATCAAATTTGTCAAAGAAGGTGTAAAACCAAAAGTTGAGACCAAAAATCCCATGCCTGAAGTGTACTCCCCACCCCATAAGAGATCTCCTAGTCCTATTGAGAGGAGATCATGCTATACTTGTGGACGAAGAGGACACATTTCTTCACACTGTTCTCGCTATTAGACACCTAGGCGTAAAGTTAAACTAAATCTGGACGTAAAACCGTCTTTTTCAAAACAGAGGTCTAAAACACCAGCTACGTCTTACACCCCTTCCCAACACCAAAGACAACACAAACAAGCCAAAGGCAATTCTATGATGCCTGAGGCAAAACCAATTTTGGAAAATAGACCTAAACTTCGAACTGTTAATCAGTCATCGGTTTACCACAAACAATCCTTACACAAGGATGGTCTGTGGAAAGCTAAGTCATCTGATGTGTCTGATAGTGATGATAAGAAGAAGAATGAGGTTTCTCCAACTCCAAATGGTTAGTGGGTGGATTTTGTGATGTGCGATGCCTCTGGGAAACCCAAGCCAGTAAAGGCTTGGGTTCCCCTCCTTAACTAATTATTTTCCATTTTATGTAGGTTGTCCGCTACAGCGCTTCTACCAACACATGGATTGTAGATAGCGGAGCATCTAGGCACATGATTGGAAATCACTCTCTCCTTTTCAACGTCAAACAAATTAAAGGGGGACATGTTTCGTTCACTGGAAACAAAGGAGGCTACATTACCGCGTAAGGCGAAGTAGGTAATGGAAAGGTAAAGTTTGATAAAGCAAATTTTGTTCAGCAGTTAGAGAACAATTTACTTTCAGTTTCTTGGATATGTGACAAGGGCTTCAAAGTAATGTTTGACAATAGGAAGTGTTACATTCTGAAGAAGGAAATGGATATTCCGGAAGAGCAGGTATTAATGTCAGCGTCAAGGTACAACGATTCGTACGTCTTGGACATGTCACATGCTTCTACTACTGAGTCCACTGCTTAGTGCTTTTTGTCAAAAGCCATGAAGAAGGAGTCCATATCATGGCACAGGAGAATGGGACACAAATATCCCAGGAAAATGAATTATCTAATTCGCAACAACTTAGTTGAGGGAGTTACTGTCAAGAACTTCAAACTTCCAAATTTTTGTGTCTCGAAAAGAAGGGAAAGTAGACCAGGAAGTCTCACAAGTCTAAGAACTTTAACTCTATTGAGATGCCCCTGGAGCTTCTGCATATGGATCTGTTCGGTCCCGTCAGCACGAAGAGTATCACTAGAGACTGGTATTGCTTTGTAGTCACAGATGACTACTCACGATTCTCCTCGGTGATGTTTCTGAAAGCTAAGTCAGAAAAATTTGATTCGTTCAAAGTGCTCGTCATAACACTAGAGTCCCTTTACAATCTGAAGGTGAGAAAGGTTCGTTCAGACAATGGAACTAAATTCAAGAATCAGTGGATGGATGCTTTCTGCAAAGAAAAGGGAATTGTTCATCAGTACTCCTCTGCATACACGCCACAGATGAATGGGGTTGTTGAACGCAAGAATAGGAGCTTGATCGAGACTGCAAGGACTATGTTGGCAGATTCAAAGCTGCTAGTACAGTTCTGGAATGAAGCAGTTGCCAATGCATGCTACACGCTTAATCATGTGTTGGTAGTCAAGCGGCATGGGAAGACTTGCTATGAGTTACTTCAGAAGCGCAAACCGAACATGGAGTATCAGGAACCATTCGGAGCTCCATGTATATTACTAAAGAAAACTCCAGAGGGAAAGTTCAGCGAGAAAGCAGATCAGGGGTTCTTTCTAGGATACAGCATACTAGACAAACGGGTTTATAACAACTCGACAGGTCAGGTAGAAGTGTGGTGCAACGTAGATGTGCAAAGATACGCTACCCCTGCTGGAAAAGGTCCGCCATCATTCTTCGATTACGATGGCTTTTTCAAATTATTCAACCTTCCTCCGACATGTTCAAATGACGAAATTGCTGCTCAGATGATGTTCGATGTCTTGAATACACCGAATCTGGATACCAGCAATATAGCACCAGCCAGTGGTGCTTCAGGATCTTCAGCAACTGCTCAGGACTGGAGTGATGATTTATCAGAAGATGTAGAAGCAGTTGAGACAAGCAATGAGAATAACATTAATCAAGCTGGAAGCTCAACAGATGCTGAGAATGCATCAGGGAATCCAGATACTAAACCTGCCATCACAAATCTGGATACTGAAGTTGTCGTTCCTACGACACCGTTGACTAGGATCAGTGTGAATCATCCCCCGGAGACTATTATTAGGGATCTTCACTCCGGTGTGCAGATGAGAAATCAGCTTTACTCTACTGATTATGCTGCGATTATGGAAAAGGGCTACGTGAATGATGGTGCTTTCAAATGTTTTGTTTCTCATGTTAAGCCTAAACACGTAAGTAATGCCCTGAAGGATGAGGCCTGGGTGAATGCTATGCAAGAAGATCTGCTACAGTTCAAGAAGCTTGGAGTGTGGACCCTCGTTGACAGACCCAAAGGAGTGAAAGTAATAGGCACCAAATGGGTGTTGCGCTGCAAGAAGGACGACCAAGGTGTCACAATCAGAAACAAGGCCAGATTGGTGTTCAAGGATTCAGACAAGTCGAGTGAGTCGACTACAATAAAGTGTTTGCACCAGTGGCTAGGATGGAAGCTATTCGCATTTTTTTGGCCTATGCATCCTACATGAAGATCAAGGTTTATCAACTGGATGTTAAAAGTGCATTCCTTCATGGGGAAATCCGTAAAGAATTCTACGTCAGTCAACCCGAAGGATTTGAGGATCCTTACCATCGGGACAGAGTCTACAAGCTGGACAAGGTACTGTACGGGCTACACCAAGCTCCTCGAGCTTGGTATGAGAAGATCTCCACCCACCTACTTAAGCATGGTTTTCGCAGGGGTGTGATTGACTGCACCTTATTTATCAAGGAGAAAGATGGAGATTTACTAATGGTGCAGATTTATGTGGATGACATAATCTTTGGTTCCCGAAACGAAGAATTATGTAAAGAATTCGAATCTGTGATGAAGGCAGAATTTGAAATGAGCACAATAGGATAGATGAAGTTCTTCCTAGGTTTACAGGTGGATTAGACACCTACCGGTATTTTTCTGCATCAGACTAAGTATGTTGGAGACATTCTAAGTCGATTTGATATGGAAAAATGTTACTGTTACCGGTACCCCACTTGCTACAAACCATGATGTGGCACCAGATGATAATGGGGATTTGGTGGATGCCACTATGTATCATGGGATGATCGGATCTCTCATGTATCTAACTGTCTCGCGTCCAAATATCAAGTACGCCACATGTCTATGCTCTAGATATCAAGCCAAACCAAAAGTAAACCATCTGATTGGGGTGAAGAGGATTTTTTGTTATCTGAAGGGTACTCCAACACTGGGGTTGTGGTATCCTCATGATGATGACTTTGACCTAACAGCGTATAGTGACTCAGACTATGGTGGATGTAAAGTGAATTACAAGTCCACATCAGTAGGGTGCCAGTTGTTTGGAAGACGATTAGTCACTTGGCAATGCTTGAAGCAAACCTCGGTTGCATTATCAACCTGTGAAGCTGAATATGTTGCTGCTGCAAGTTGCTATTCTCAGATCATCTGGATCCAACAGCAAATGCGGGACTACTGTTTGCAATTTTCTAATACCCCTATCGTTGTTGATAATTCTGCTGGCATAGCTGTAACTAAAAATCTTGTTCAACACCCTAAAACAAAACACATCGGCGTAAAGTATCATTTCATACGTGACTGCTATGAAAAATAGTTAATTGATGTGATTAAAATAAACATGGATTTTAGCACGTCAACCACTACACTAAACCGTTTGATAAACCCAAATTTTTATATCTGTTAGAGGTCAACGGCGTGAAAAGAAAAGTGACGTGATTCCCAAAGCTGAAAATGCTTAGTCCGACACTTGTTTATTTTTATTTTCTGTTTCTTTTCTTTATTTATCTTATTTTAATTTCCTGTCTTAAAATCCAAAACACAAAAATATTTTCGGTTTTAGAATTTTAGGGGGAGATTAGTTTAGTTTCAGTATTTATTTACTTAAAAAACAAAAAAAAAATTAAAAAAGAAGGGGGTGGGAGGACAGATAAGCTAAAAAAAGGCAAAAACAAAAAATTTAAGAAGTGATTCAACCCAATGGAAAGTGATAGTACACAGGCATCGTGTTACTTGGAACACCAAAAAGATTTTTCATTTTTGCAAATGTTTAATTTCATTCATAGAAAATCATAAGTCTGACAGCTCTAAGTCTAACATATTGGAAAACGATAGTACGCTTATCTGTCACTGTAATTATACGGAGAAAGTAGATCTAGGGAGGTGCTAGTCTATTATACGATGTGTCGGTAGGTTCAACATAAAGACAAGTAGACACCATTGGTGATTCAACTTAAAATTAAACCAATCAACAAGTTGTGGGTTCCCATATTATCCCTGGGTTGCACAATCAATCAATTTTTAATAAGGTGTGAGGAGCAATTGAATGCCATAAATGTGTGCAAAGACCTGATAAACAGAGCAAAAGATGACTAAAGTCACTGCTTAAATGTATATTATAGTATATTGCTCTAAGAAGAAGATAGGTCTTGCGCCTCTCTGTTGTGCGATGGCACTGACCTGAGGCTTAGCATAACCTATCTGTTCTAAGAATTCACTGTTGTTTGCACCTCTCTGCTGTGCAATGGCACTGACCTGAGGCTTTGCATCTCTTTCAAGGCTCTTAGAACCAAATATTCTGAACCACCGGACCGCTCAAAAATAACCTGAGGAAGATTGATTACCATATATCAGTGGGACGCACAAACACTTGTTGGTCTAATCCACTTAATTATCACCGATGAGTGTCAAAAATCTGTGTATGGACTTAAGGGGACAAGTATACCGATAATCGTCGTGACTGCACCACCTGATCTTCAAAATCAATGTGTGTTACATAACAGACCAAGCATCATTTCCAGTTGGCGCTTAGGATTCTTAGATGAATGAGAAACAATGATCTGTAAATATGTAGTTTCCTTTTAAATATATCAACAAAAGTTCCAAGAAATTACGTTTATGCCTGTCTGATTCCATATGAATCTGTCTTAGAAATGATGTTAATGCTAATAGGCTGTTCTGCTTAGGGGGAGAATCATTTTAAAATGATTGTTAAACTGTTTTTCCAACTTACCCTAACAAAATCACAAAAACATGTTTATCTTTGTTACTTAGTTTAGTTTTCTAGTTTTTTCAAGTTTTATGTATAGTGTGTCAGTGTCGGATTGTGCTATGAGATTCATCTCTGTGAATGTCACAAATAAACTTAACGTTAATCTTGAATCACTTGTTTTTGAAAAAGTAAAAGGATCACATCTGAGGTGATCGGGTGGATAAATGGATCACGTCTGAGGTGACCGGGTGGATAAATGGATCATGTCTGAGGTGATCGGGTGGATAAATGGATCATGTCTGAGATGATCAGGTGGATAAATGGATCATGTCTAAGATGATCAAATGCTCAAAATGTTGTATCAACTATTAAAAGAGGCTAAGTGTCAAATGGTCATAAAGTCAAAACTCATAACTACGAGCCATTTGCACGACTGGACCATTAGTATGGACCAGTCATACGATTGGACCATACGTATGAACCCAATCGCACGATTTGAGGTAACCGACTATGAAAATACCACGAATGACCCTCAATCGCACGATTGTTGGTGACCGACTGTGACAGTCGCACGAATGACCCCCAATCGCACGATTGGTGGTGATCGAATGGGGCCAGTCGCACGACGGACCCTCAGTCGCACAAATCAAGTATGCAACTAGGTCCAATCGCACGACTGGAGGAAACTCTAGTATAAATAGAGGGGGAGTCGGTCGCAGTTGTTCATTCACTCCAACCGCCCATTACCCAGACACTCTACCAAAATTTCCAATATTTGTGATTACTCTCCGATTCTGGTTCTGACCATATCCTGTTCATCTACAGGTAACTTGCAAATGAAATCGAGATAAACAAATGGTTTAATCAAACTTAAATGGGTCGACATTGATAAAACAAAGAAACGAGAAAAGTAACCCTAAAATAGACCACTTAACGGACGTAAAAGTTGATTCAAATGACTTTAAGTGCTATTTCGAGTCACTGCGAACCATATGAACCCGAAAACGGTGTCTAATTTCACTTGGTGACATGATTCTAGTTTATGGAGTTGCATAGGGGTTTATGCGAATGGACAGACTGATGAACTTTAGTCGCACAATTGAGCCAGTCACATGCCTCAATTGCATGATTGAACCAATCGGTGATTCAATCACACGACTGACTCAACCACATGGCCTTGCACACGACTGAACTTAGTCGCAGACTCAATCGTACGACTGAACCCAATCGTGTGTATCAATCGCGCGATTAAACCAGTTTGTCTCAATCTGTTCCAAGTCATAGTGTTCATCTCTTATGAATGGAACTAATGTGTTTGTTTCTTGTGTTGTAGCAACATGGCTGTAAGATGGACGATGAGCACCAAGCACAACATCTATGCTCATCTGGATACCACGTCCCGAAATGCTTCTGAGTTGACCGGGATTATAGCCTTCCTATGGAGATCGGTGATTCAATCGCACGACTGACTGAACCACATGGCCTTGCACACGACTGAACTTAGTCGCAGACTCAATCGTACGACTGAACTCAATCGTGTGTATCAATCGCGCGATTAAACCAGTTTGTGTCAATCTGTTCCAAGTCATAGTGTTCATCTCTTATGAATGGAACTAATGTGTTTGTTTCTTGTTTCTTGTGTTGTAGCAACCGGGATTATAGCCTTCCTATGGAGATCGAGGATCTTCAAGGCTATTTCCACTCCATGCACACCATACAGGTCGTTTCAGCAGACATTTTGGGAGAATGCCACTGTTGACCGTTCTGTTAAGCCCTACTGTATCCAGCGTTCTATCTTCGGACAAGATATTCAGATCAGAGAAGACGACCTCAGGAAAGACTTGGATCTGGGTGAGGACAGAGCCCAACCAAATCAAACTGCCAAATTCCCAATTTCCAATTGAGACATTGCACGACAAACTGTCACTAAAGCTTCAATAGCAACATTCCCACAATTATTCTCTGACATACTTCGAGAATCATCCATAGCAATGACAACATGAAAATGGTGCTTATTTGGGCGGGTCCGTCTCTACCATATTTTATCTTTTCGATAGTGACTTGCAATGTAAGATGAAGAGATGCGAGCCCAGCACGCTGAACCAATGCCAAGTACCTACACCAAGCTCTACAAAGTGAAGAAGCATCTCAAGGTGTCAGGGAAGATCATAGCGTAGGCATACTTTGAGGATCTAAGTGTGTATGCAGTGAAGAGGGAGAGGGGAATAGAGTACTTTAGATTTCCACATTATCTAAAGACTCTTCCCGGTTTTGAGCTCAACCAGCTGGCACGCCTAAAGCTGCTATATGCCGACTCGAAGAAGATGTCAGGCTGGTTTGAGGCTGCATTGAAAAGAGAGTACCGCACCAGGTGGGTTAACTTCAGACCTCAGCAACCGATGAGGTATATCAAAAGGTCTGAAGTTAATCCCATTACTGGAAGGCCGACAGTTGTCTTGAAATGGCGACCTTCGCGCACGATGTCACGTATACCTTTAAGGGAGATGACATAAGACTTTACATCCCATTTTAAATGGTGGTACTATGACTGGCATACTGGAGAAGCTGTCATTGTTTTGGATAGAGAGGGGACGTTAGAGACAGTAAGGGTGTTTGACCCAATGTGGCTCACGAACTTGTGAGCAGCTGATATATATACGCTGTACAAGTAGCCACTATTTTTGATACGTAGGATATCGTGCAAGCACTTCAGTTTCAACATGTTATACGCTTATGCTTTGCACTTGATATTCATGTTGGAATTTCAAAGGAAGAGAGAGTCAAGAGACATGCAGAGTTTACAAAGGAAGTCAAAGAATAGGTAGAACTAGGTCCAAGGGGGAGTTTGTTGGTACACATGTCCCTAGTTCTAGTTCTAATGTACTTAAATGTTTAATGACTTTCATTTGTTACACTGATGTAATAGTTTGATATTTGTAATGAAAGACTCTTAAATGAATGAGTATGTGTTATTGAAAGTGTATAAATGAAATGCAATATGTGGTTGATGCTTATAATGTTTAATTTTCATTGTGTATTGTATGATAACGCATATTGAACTAACTATATAGGTTTGTGAAGTGTATAAAGTTCTCATGCGAATGGACCATGCTAATGGACCATACGCATGAACACTTCATGCTAATGGACCAATTGCTCGACTGAACCAGGAGACTGGATCAGTCACACGATTGTGACATGAGTTTGACTCAGTCACACGACTGGACTTTTAGCCGTGCGAATGGATCAACCTCATGCTTCAGTCGGACTACTGAACCATGCTGATGGTTCAGTCGCACGATTGAAGACTCCAAACCTATAAATACCACTTAATTTGTGGAAAAATAAAACACTTTGAGAATTCATAACCCTAGCCGTCCCAGAATCCTTCCAACTTCATAGAGCGTTTCTGATCATTGCTAATCAATTCTTAACGTTTTCTAATCGTTATTTTTGATCAGTTTAACGTTCTCCCTGATTGGATCGACAATCAAATAGGATTCCGCACTATTTGATCTTGTTTCACGTAGATTCGGTTAGTACCAGCCCGTACCCGGTCCTAACACATACCCACTATTGTAAGGTTTGATGTTGTTTAACAGGGATATGTTACCAGTCATGTGCCTTGAACATCCACTGTTAACGTGCCAAACACTATTAATGTTGGGTCTTAGATGTTCCTACACAAATGAATGATTTATTCATTTTAGGAGCCCACGCCATGGTTGACTTGAGTACATCATTTTAATCCAAATATGATACAGACTTCAATATATATCTCTTTTATCATTGAAGATATAATCTTCAACAATATCATGTTCAGGTTAAGTTGTTTCAGTTTTGCCATTTCTGAATTGGTTTGATTAGATTTGTAACCAATTTCTTAGAAGTAGTTTGTATGGAAGATGAAATATTAGCATTGACACGTAAAGATTTCTTTTTTGTGTTTTCCTTTTGCAAATCAGTGTTTGTTTGAACATTTCTTTTATTAGTAAAAGAGTTTGAATGGTTCAAATTTCTTTTAAATTTGGCATTAAAAATAATTATTTTATATTATTTGGAATAGAATTGTAAATTCTTTGTTTACTTTTCAATTACTGATGATGATAATTCTAGCCTTATAATTTGGTTTTCCACATACATAACAACATTTATTATGATACACATTTTGCTCTCGAGTTGTTTTCTTAAACTGTTGATGATAACTCCCACAATTATAATAGAATCTTGCTTTAGTGTGTCTTTGGTTTATAGATTCTTTAACAATCTCTCATTTTCCTTTTTCATTGTGATCTGTCCTAATAGAATGACTCTCTTCTGAGACTTATGATGCTTTAAGTTTAGCTTTAACCTTATAACCAGAAGATACTAGAGTAGGACCTATTTCTTTTGTACCTGATCCATACACATCTTGTTTCACAGAGTTAGCAATAATAGGTGACTTATTTTTAAAGAAACTTGCATTTGTTTCGTTAAAAATATAATTTCTTTATCATGTTGCATTTTAAAACAAATCTGTTCTTGAAATTAGTTTTCAAGTAAGATACAGATGTTATGACTAGTTTTCTTTCATTTATCTTAAAATCTATTTTGGATTTTAGTTTCTTTTCTTTGTTAGACAGTTTTGAACAATCATTTGTAGTACTAGAAACTTCTGAACTTTCATTGATCTTTGATGGTGAATTACAAGATGATTTTTCATTACAAGTTTTATTTTCCTTAAAAACTAATTCATCATCACTTTCCCATTTTTCAACCAATCCTTCCATCTTCATATTTTCTTCCAAAAAAAATTATCATGATGAATTTTAATTTTAGTTTTTATGACAGGGTCAACAGTCAGTGAAATATTTACTGAAGGTGTTAAGTCAGACTTTGCTTGAAAACCTAATCCATAGGTCTATTCATCACGAATGTTAATTGATGAAGGAAAAAGAAGACTAATCATGGTTAATCGGTGGTGCAAAGGTTTTAATAACCAACTCCACCTTTACCACCATTAAATGAATCCCCCGCTGAGTCATTTGATGAGAAAGAGTCTGTTGCTGTGTCCACAAACGAGTCTTCCTGCTTTGGAGTAATTTCTATATCATTTGAGACTTGATTATACCCTCAACCATATTTGAAGATAATTCAAATGTCTTAACAATCAATTTTGCAGACAAGAGTTCACTATTTAGTTTATTATTCTCTAAAGATAGTTCATTGTTGTGAATTGTCAAATCGTTTATGTTACAATCTTTATCATAAAGATCCAATTTTGATTGATAAATTAATTTGTTTAAACCATCTATCTTTTCTTTAAAATGTTTCTCATCAGTTTTATATTTACGAGCTTGATATTGAAGTTTTTTAAATTCTAAGATCAAGCGTTTGTTATGAACTCTGTATCTTGTACCTTTCAATACAATCACTTGAACAAAGATTAATATATACGTCATCAGTTTCAACTTTTTCTTTGTCTCTTCTTGGACAACATTCAACATGAAGGCCTTCTCCATAATTTTCTCCGCTTCAGATGCTGGAGTGAACTTCATAGCATTGATTTGGTTTGCACAATCAAAAGATGGAGTTTCCTCAACAACATTGTCTTTCTTCTCTGTTTTCAGCTAGAGTTAACTCAACAACTTCTACTTCATTTTTTGCCAGCTCGACTGGAGTGAACTCAACAGTCTTTGATTCTTTCTCTTCAATCTCCTGTGAATGAGCTGGAGTAATCTCAACAGCTATTTCATCACTTTCTTGCAGTTCTTTTGTTTTCACCTCCTCACCTATTCCTCCTCAACTTCCTTAACTTCAAACCAATCTTCTTCAGCATACACAATTCAACAGATCATCAGACCAAACTCAGCAAACAAATTGTCTTTAACATGCTCATCAACTGTTTGGATTTCAGCTAACAAATCAGTAAACAACTTGATATCAAGCATTTCTATTTGGTCTGACCAATCATATTCTTTATTGGTTTGAGACACCAAGGCTTTGTTTTTTGGATGAACTGGCTTGATCATTATAGTTTCTACCTCCACTATCACCATTTTCTTTCGATGATCATTCTAGTTTGATCTGGGTTTAGTGCATTCTTTGGCAAAGTGGACAGGTTTGTCACATATATAGCATCTCAAGTTGGACTTATGAAAACCTATCTTGCTGGAGTTGTTCATACCAAACACATTCCTACCAGTTCTCCAAGTGAAATTCTTAGCACTGTACACCACCATAGCCATCTAATATTTAATATCATTCTCTTTTGCACACCTTTCTACAAGTTGTTGACTGTTGTTGACACAACTGAGAGTAGCTGACATAATAATTCATGTTACTAGCCATTTTAGCATACAAGGGAGATGCCTCAACTCCCATTATGTTGGTATAATTAGCAGCCATTTGCTTGACATCCATATCATAGGATTTGATGGTTGAGATGAGAACACTGAGAGACAGGGTAAACAAATCCTTGGTTCTCTTGATAGTAGTGCAGTAGTTATTCCGGCCATATGGTAGAGAATTTAAAATATTTTTGTTTACTACTATATTCACCAGAATAATTCCCGCACTCTTCATTTTTGTGTTTAGCTTCGCAAACCTAGACATTTGAGCTCCCAAAGTTTCACCAAGAATATAATTAAACATATTGAATCTTGGTTGAGTGTATCTTTTCTTCTTTCTCTCATGTCTTTATTTCCCATGATTTGTTCTTTCATAACATCCCATAGATTCATAGCCTTAGTATAATCATTAACTTCGTGGAATCTTAGTGGTAAGTGTCATAGTAATGGCAGCATACGCTTTGTAATCAAGCTCCATCCTTTTCAAATCCTCCTCATCCCATAAATATTTAAGTTTAGGAACCAAATCTCCTTTGTCATTTTTATACAAATCAGGATATATGGACCTTACTTGATAGATCTCATCAACCTGGGTTTAGTGTAAATGATATGGTTCTCAAACTGAAATGCCCAATCTGGGTAATCTTCATTATTGAGCAGGCGAGGTGGCTTTGTGCTAGTACCAATCTCATTGTTGAGATTCAAAGTGGCAGTGATGTGATTTAGATTAGCCATTTTTCTCAACTTAGAAATCAAATTTTTAAAAATTTCTTTAAACTCAAAGTTCTCGTGCGAAATCACAGAGTTCTCATGTGAACAAATAAAAAGTTCTCGCACGGATACTTTTGTTACTAAATTTTGCGAAATCTACGAGATATCGCATGAATGGAATATTTTGTAAGAAACTTTTTCTTGCACGAAAACTAAACTTTTCACCGAAGTCATAAACTTTTCCCTTGTTTGAGCTCGTTGATTTTGAAGGTTTCCAGCTTCAATCTTTCCAAATTGATTAAAATTTGAGTGATTAAGTATTCATTTAGTGATATAGGTTCAGTTAAGATCCTAATTATCTCTAATTGATTATGTTAATCTCGGATTAATCTCAAAACACCATCAATTCATCAATCAACGAACTTATCAGCTTCACCATCTTAAAATTTGATAAACTTCAGTAGAAATTAAGAAGAACTTCAATTATCATGCAATTCAATGTTCACAACTCTCCAAAACACTTCTTCAATGTTCAATTCAACCGATCTAGAGTAACAAGGCTCTGATAGCAATTGTAAGGATCGACACCAATACACAAATCGATCTCGTAAGGAGAATGCGAAATATAATCGCTCACAGTAGAAGAAGAAGAAGAATCACAAGCACATGAACATGAATGTGAAATAACTTCAAAGTATACTGCTCTCTGATTTAGAATGATTACAGCATGTGTGAAATCAGGAAAATTAACAAAAGCTCTAACTTTATACATTACATAACAAAAACTTCTAATTATACTAAAACTAAAGTTCTCGCGCGAATCAACTAGTTCTCGCTCGAATCAACTAGTTCTCGGGCACTAGATTTATCACGAGAGAAGCAAGTTTTCACGCGGTAGCTTTAAGTTCTCGCATGAGTTTGATCTTGATCTTCATCTTGATTTGATTTCCCGAGCCTCTAGGTTCAACCCCTACATATTATGACATAATCCAAAGTTACCCACCAATACATGTGTTTGAACAAAACAACTACCCTATGTCATAGTCACTTAAATCATTGCTAGAATACCACCACATGTTGGTTTTGTAAAAACATATACAATGGTAAATGTGCATTTCATAAACATGCTTGTAAACATTTTGCTGAATGTTTTAAGACCATATATTTTAAATGAAGTTTTATGAACATGTTCGTCTTGTTGTTGAGCTAGATTCTAATTTAAAGTCTCTATAATCTTGAACATCATAGACACTAGAAATTCTTAGGCTTTACGGGTAGTATACTATAAGGGTATAATGCTCTTAATGTGAAGAGAAAATCTAAAAAATTTACAAAAATCAGTTGATGAATGCAGGCTTTTTATAGCCTAGTCGACCCCACCATCACGAACCACTGAGCAGCTCATTCATGGTCCACAGCCCAACCATGGTGGTTGAGACATTCAACAACCAATCAAAAATTACCACATGTAGGTCAAAACTAGATTCGTAGTCATCAGAACGTGTCATTCTCCTTGTCATAGTCAGCAGACGCATCACAATCCATGATGGATTTTCTTTTGGTAACGAAGTACTAGAACGCTAAGAAAACAATAAGGATGGAATAATAGTCCTCTATGTTATAAGAATCACGTACTTTTCCTTCATTTGGATCCGTAAAAGATCGTTAAACCCACTCTACGTGTTTCTTGACCATGGTTAAAACCTTAATTTCATGACTGTAAACTTTCTTTGTTTATCTTTCTATGTGAGAAATTATTCTAGATGTTAAAGAGATTCAGAAGGAATGGACATATGAAAAGAAGACAAATGAAAAAAGATGTAGAGAAGTAAAACCCTAATGTTAGGGGTTGAGGAAATTGAGGTAGACCTAAAATAACTTTGCAAGAGAAGATTTGAAAACATATATTTGAATGACACCTCTCTAAGAACGTTGTCCAAATTAGGAGTATATTTTAGAAATTTATAGGAGGGATTAGAGGTATCTTATATGGATATTAGTTGGTTGCCCAACATGTTACTCCTAATTTTTTATTATCACTTTTTTGGTTTCATAGTTTGCATCATCATCTGGTTTATTATATATGGCTGTCCATTATGTTCTTTTTTGGTTTCAATGGTATATGGATTGATTTTAAGCCATGTTTATTGTTCGTCATTTTATGCATTTATCTTTACTATACAATGATTACGAACTGTTAGTGTGTGCTTCTTATATCTCTATAAATGATTATCTTCTTGAACATTATATCCATGTTCTATGGGTGATTATGATCCTATTATAATCATTAGAGCTAAGAGTCTCGCCAGAAGCAACATCCCTATACTCGGGATAGAGATAAGGCATGCATATATCTTACCTTTCCTAGACCCTGTTGGTAGCTCTACTATGACTAGGAGGTACATAGTATGATTGTGATTATGATTGTGATTATGATTGTGATTGTGATTCTGATTATGATTCTGATTGATTGTGATTATGATTGTGATTATGATTGTGATTATGATTGTGATTATGATTGTGATTATGATTATGATTATGATTATGATTATGATTATGATTATGATTATGATTATGATTATGATTATGATTATGATTATGATATGATTATGATTATGATTATGATTATGATTATGATTATGATTATGATTATGATTATGATTATGATTATGATTATGATTATGATTATGATTATGATTATGATTATGATTATGATTATGATTATGATTATGATTATGATTATGATTATGATTATGATTATGATTATGATTATGATTATGATTATGATTATGATTATGATTATGATTATGATTATGATTATGATTATGATTATGATTATGATTATGATTATGATTATGATTATGATTATGATGATTATGATTATGATTATGATTATGATTATGATTATGATTATGATTATGATTATGATTATGATTATGATTATGATATGATTATGATTATGATTATGATTATGATTATGATTATGATTATGATTATGATTATGATTATGATTATGATGATGATTATGATGATGATTATGATGATGATATGATGATGACTATGATGATGACTATGATGATGACTACGAGTATGACTACGAGATGACTATGAGTATGAGTATGATATGATTATGATATGATATGATTATGATTATGATTATGATATGATTATATTATGATTATGATTATGATTATGATTATGATTATGATTATGATTATGATTATGATTATGATTATGATTATGATTATGATTATGATTATGATTATGATTATGATTATGATTATGATTATGATTATGATTATGATTATGATTATGATTATGATTATGATTATGATATGATTATGATTATGATTATGATTATGATTATGATTATGATTTGATTATGATTATGATTATGATTATGATTATTATGATTATGATTATGATTATGATTAGGATTATGATTATGATTATGATTATGATTATGATTATGATTATATGATTATGATTATTATGTTATGTATGATATGATTATGATTATGATTATGATTATGATTATGATTATGATTATGATTTATGATTATATGATTATGATTATGATTATGATTATGATTATGATTATGATTATGATTATGATTATGATTTTGTTTATGATTATGATTGTGATTATGATTGTGATTATGATTATGATTATGTTTACGATTATGTTTATGATTAGGATGGGATTGGGATTGTGATTGTGATTGTGATTGTGATTGTGATTGTGATTGTGATTGTGATTGTGATTGTGATTGTGATTGTGATTGTGATTGTGATTGTGATTGTGTGGATTGTGATTGTGATTGTGATTGTGATTGTGATTGTGATTGTGATTGTGATTGTGATTGTGAGTGTGATTATGAGTGTGAGTGTGATTGTGAGTGTGAGTGTGAGTGTGAGTGTGAGTGTGAGTGTGAGTGTGAGTGTGAGTGTGAGTGTGAGTGTGGTGTGAGTGTGAGTGTGAGTGAGTGTGAGTGTGAGTGTGAGTGTGACTGTGAGTGTGACTGTGACTGTGACTGTGAGTGTGAGTGTGAGTGTGAGTGTGAGTGGGACGGGACGGGACCGGGACCGGGACGGGGACGGGACGGGGACGGGGACGGGACGGGGACGGGGACGGGGGCGGGGACGGGGCGGTGGCGGGGACGGGGACGGGGACGGGGGCGGGGGCGGGGGCGGGGCGGGGGCGGGGGCGGGGGCGGGGGCGGGGGCGGGACGGGGCCGGGGACGGGGGCGGGGACGGGGGCCGGGATGGGGGGCCGGGACGGGGGCCGGGACGGGGGGCCGGGACGGGGGGCCGGGACGGGGCGACGGGACGGGGGCCGGGGAGGGGGGCCGGGAGGGGGGGGGTGGGGGGGGGCCGGGGAGGGGGGGCCGGGGCCGGGGGGGGCCGGGGACGGGGGGCCGGGGACGGGGGCGGGGACGGGGGCAGGGACGGTGATTTGATTGTGATTGTGACTGTGATTGTGACTGTGATTGTGACTGTGATTGTGACTGTGATTGTGACTGTGAGTGTGAGTGTGACTGTGAGTGTGACTGTGAGTGTGACTGTGAGTGTGACTGTGAGTGTGACTGTGAGTGTGGCTCTGAGTGTGCCTCTGAGTGTGACTCTGAGTATGACTGTGAGTGTGACTGTGAGTGTGACTGTGTGAATGTGACTGTGAGTGTGAGTGTGAGTGTGAGTGTGACTGTGACGTGACTGTGACTGTGACGACTGTGACTGTGAATGTGACTGTGACTGTGACTGTGACTGTGACTGTGACTGTGACTGTGACTGTGACTGTGACTGTGACTGTGACTGTGACTGTGACTGTGACTGTGACTGTGACTGTGACTGTGACTGTGACTGTGACTGTGACTGTGACTGTGACTGTGACTGTGACTGTGACTGTGACTGTGACTGTGACTGTGACTGTGAGTGACTGGGACTGGGACTGTGACTGGGACTGGACTGGGACTGTGACTGGGACTGTGACTGGGACTGGACTGGGACTGTGACTGGGACTGTGACTGGGACTGTGACGGGACTGTGACTGGGACTGTGACTGGGACTGTGACTGGGACTGTGATTGGGACTGTGATTGGGACTTTGATTGGGACTGTGATTGGGACTGTGACTGCGATTGTGACTGCGATTGTGACTGTGATTGTGACTGTGATTGTGACTGTGATTGTCACTGTGATTGTCACTGTGACTGTGAGTGTGACTGTGAGTGTGACTGTGAGTGTGACTCTGAGTGTGACTCTGAGTGTGACTCTGAGTGTGACTCTGAGTGTGACTCTCACTGTGACTGTGACTGTGACTGTGACTGTGACTGTGACTGTGACTGTGACTGTGACTGTGACTGTGACTGTGACTGTGACTGTGACTGTGACTGTGACTGTGACTGTGACTGTGACGCTGGACTGTGACTGTGACTGTGACTGTGACTGTGGACTGTGACTGTGACTGTGACTGTGACTGTGACTGTGACTGTGACTCTGACTGTGACTCTGACTGTGACTCTGACTGTGACTGGGACTGTGACTGGGACTGTGACTGGGACTGTGACTGGGACTGTGAGTGGGACTGTGAGTGGGACTGTGACTGGGACTGTGACTGGGACTGTGACTGGGACTGTGACTGGGACGGTTACTGGGACTGTGATTGGGACTGTGTTGGGACTGTGATTGGGACTGTGATTGGGACTGTGATTGGGACTTGAGTGATTGGGACTGTGATTGGACTGTGATTGCGATTGTGATTGCGATTGTGATTGCGACGGATGGCGATTGCGATGGCGATGGCGATGGGCGATGGCGATGGCGATGGCGATGGCGATGCGATTGGCGATGGCGATGCGATGGCGATTGCGATGGCGATTGCGATGGCGATTGCGATGGCGATTGCGATGGCGATGGCGATGGCGATGGCGATGGCGATGGCGATGGCGATGGCGATTGCGATTGCGATTGTGATTGCGATTGTGATTGCGATTGTGATTGCGATTGTGATTGCGATTGCGATTGTGATTGCGATTGTGATTGCGATTGTGATTGCGATTGTGATTGCGATTGTGATTGCGATTGTGATTGCGATTGTGATGGCGATTGTGATGGCGATTGTGATGGCGATTGTGATGGCGATTGTGATGGCGAGTGTATGGCGAGTGTGATGGGAGTGTGATGGCGAGTGTGATGGCGACTGTGATGGCGACTGTGATGGCGACTGTGATTGGGACTGTGATAGCGACTGTGATAGCGACTGTGATTGCGACTGTGATTGCCACTGTGATTGCGACTGTGATTGCGACTGTGATTGCGACTGTGATTGCGACTGTGATTGCGACTGTGATTGCGACTGTGATTGCGACTGTGATTGCGACTGTGATTGCGACTGTGATTGCGACTGTGATTGCGACTGTGATTGCGACTGTGATTGCGACTGTGATTGCGACTGTGATTGCGACTGTGATTGCGACTGTGAGTGCGACTGTGAGTGCGACTGTGAGTGCGACTGTGAGTGCGACTGTGAGTGTGACTGTGAGTGTGACTGTGACTGTGACTGTGAGTGTGACTGTGAGTGTGACTGTGAGTGTGACTGTGAGTGTGACTGTGAGTGTGACTCTGAGTGTGACTCTGAGTGTGACTCTGAGTGTGACTCTGAGTGTGACTCTGAGTGTGACTCTGAGTGTGACTGTGACTGTGACTGTGACTGTGACTGTGACTGTGACTGTGACTGTGACTGTGACTGTGACTGTGACTGTGACTGTGACTGTGACTGTGACTGTGACTGTGATGTGACTGTGACTGTGACTGTGACTGTGACTGACTGGGACTGTGTGACTGGGACTGTGACTGGACTGTGACTGGGACTGTGACTGGGACTGTGACTGTGCTGTGACTGTGACGTGACTGTGACTGGGACTGTCTTGTGACTGTGACTGTGACTGTGACTGTGACTGTGACTGTGACTGTGGACTGTGACTTGGACTGTGACTGTGACTGTGACTGTGACTGTGACTGTGACTGTGACTGTGACTGTGACTGTGACTGTGACTGTGACTGTGACTCTGACTGTGACTCTGACTGTGACTCTGACTGTGACTGGGACTGTGACTGGGACTGTGACTGGGACTGTGAGTGGGACTGTGAGTGGGACTGTGACTGGGACTGTGACTGGGACTGTGACTGGGACTGTGACTGGGACTGTGACTGGGACTGTGACTGGGACTGTGATTGGGACTGTGATTGGGACTGTGATTGGGACTGTGATTGGGACTGTGATTGGGACTGTGATTGGGACTGTGATTGGGACTGTGATTGCGACTGTGATTGCGATTGTGATTGCGATTGTGATTGCGATGGCGATGGCGATGGCGATGGCGATGGCGATGGCGATGGCGATGGCGATGGCGATGGCGATGGCGATTGCGATGGCGATTGCGATGGCGATTGCGATGGCGATTGCGATGGCGATTGCGATGGCGATTGCGATGGCGATTGCGATGGCGATTGCGATGGCGATTGCGATTGCGATTGTGATTGCGATTGTGATTGCGATTGTGATTGCGATTGTGATTGCGATTGCGATTGTGATTGCGATTGTGATTGCGATTGTGATTGCGATTGTGATTGCGATTGTGATTGCGATTGTGATTGCGATTGTGATGGCGATTGTGATGGCGATTGTGATGGCGATTGTGATGGCGAGTGTGATGGCGAGTGTGATGGCGAGTGTGATGGCGAGTGTGATGGCGTGTGATGGCGACTGTGATGGCGACTGTGATGGCGACTGTGATGGCGACTGTGATTGGGACTGTGATAGCGACTGTGATAGCGACTGTGATTGCGACTGTGATTGCCACTGTGATTGCGACTGTGATGCGACTGTGATTGCGACTGTGATTGCGACTGTGATTGCGACTGTGATTGCGATGTGATTGCGACTGTGATTGCGACTGTGATTGCGACTGTGATTGCGACTGTGATTGCGACTGTGATTGCGACTGTGAGTGCGACTGTGATTGCGACTGTGATTGCGACTGTGATTGCGACTGTGATTGCGACTGTGATTGCGACTGTGAGTGCGATGTGAGTGCGACTGTGAGGCGACTGTGAGTCGAGACTGTGAGTGTGACTGTGAGTGTGACTGTGACTGTGACTGTGAGTGTGACTGTGAGTGTGACTGTGAGTGTGACTGTGAGTGTGGGACTGAGTGTGACTCTGAGTGGACTCTGAGTGTGACTCTGAGTGTGGACTCTGAGGTGACTCTGAGTGTGACTCTGAGTGGGACTGTGACTGTGACTGTGACTGTGACTGTGACTGTGACTATGACTGTGACTGTGACTGTGACTGTGATGTGACTGTGACTGTGACTGTGACTGTGACTGTGACTGTGACTGTGACTGTGACTGTGACTGTGACTGTGACTGTGACTGTGACTGTGACTGTGACTGTGACTGTGACTGTGACTGGGACTGGGACTGGGACTGGGACTGGGACTGGGACTGGGACTGGGACTGGGACTGGGACTGGGACTGGGACTGGGACTGGGACTGGGACTGGGACTGGGACTGGGACTGGGACTGTGACTGGGACTGTGACTAGGACTGTGACTGGGACTGTGATAGGGACTGTGATTGGGACTGTGATTGGGACTGTGATTGGACTGTGATTGGGACTGTGATTGGACTGTGATTGGGACTGTGACTGGGACTGTGACTGCGATTGTGACTGCGATTGTGACTGCGATGTGACTGCGATTGTGACTGCGATTGTGACTGCGATTGTGATTGCGATTGTGATTGCGATTGTGATTGCGATTGTGATTGCGATTGTGATTGCGATTGTGATTGCGATTGTGATTGCGATTGTGATTGCGATTGCGATGGCGATGCGATGGCGATTGCGATGGCGATTGTCATTGCGATTGTGAGGACGATGTGCGGATTGCGATTGTGATTGCGATTGCGATTGCGATTGCGATTGCGATTGTGATTGCGATGTGGGATTGCGATTGTGATTGAGCGACTGGGATTGCGATGGGGATGGCGATTGCGATTGCGATGCGATTGTGATTGCGATTGCGATTGCGATTGTGATTGTGATTGGATTGCGATGGGGATTGTGATTGCGATTGGATTGCGATGGGGATGCGATGGCGATGGCGATGGCGATGGCGACGGCGACGGCGATGGCGAGCGATGGCGATGGCGATGGCTGAGATGGCGATGGCGATGGCGATGGCGATGGCGATGGCGATGGCGATTGCGATTGCGATGGCGATGGCGATAGCGATTCGATGGCGATGGCGAGCGATGCGATGGCGATGCGATGGCGATGGCGGAGATGCGATGGCGATTGCGATGGCGATTGCGATGGCGATTGCGATGGCGATTGCGATGGCGATTGCGATGGCGATGGCGATGGCGATTGCGATGGCGATCGGGATCGCGATCGGGATTGCGATGGCGATGGCGATCGGGATCGCGATCGGGATCGCGATCGGGATCGCGATTGGGATTGCGATTGTGATTGCGATTTGATTGCGATTGCGATTGCGATTGTGATTGCGATTGTGATGGCGATTGTGATTGCGATTGTGATTGTGATTGTGATTGTGATTGCGATTGTGATGTGATTGTGATTGTGATTGTGATTGTGATTGTGATTGTGATTGTGATTGTGATTGTGATTGTGATTGCGATTGCGATTGCGATTGCGATGGCGATGGCGATGGCGATGGCGATGGCGATGGCGATGGCGATGGCGATGGCGATGGCGATGGCGATGGCGATGGCGATGGCGATGGCGATGGCGATGGCGATGGCGATGGCGATTGCGATTGCGATGGCGATGGCGATGGCGATGGCGATGCGATGGCGATGGCGATGGCGATGGCGATGGCGATGGCGATGGCGATGGCGATGGCGCGATGGCGATGGCCGATGGCGATGGCGATGGCGATGGCGATGGCGATGGCGATTGCGATTGCGATGCGATTGCGATGGCGATTGCGATGGCGATGGCGATGGCGATGGCGATGGCTGATGGCGATGGCGATGGCGATGGCGATGGCGATGGCGATGGCGATGGCGATGGCGAGTGATGGCGATTGTGATGGCGATTGTGATGGCGATTGTGATGGCCATTGTGATGGCGATTGTGATGGCGATTGTGATGGCGAGTGTGATGGCGAGTGTGATGGCGAGTGTGATGGCGAGTAGTGTGATGGCGACTGTGATGGCGACTGTGATGGCGACTGTGATTGGACTGTGATAGCGACTGTGATAGCGAATGTGATTGCGACTGTGATTGCCACTGTGATTGCGACTGTGATTGCGACTGTGATGCGAACTGTGATTGCGACTGTGATTGCGACTGTGATTGCGACTGTGATTGCGACTGTGATTGCGACTGTGATTGCGACTGTGATTGCGACTGTGATTGCGACTGTGCTGTGATTGCGACTGTGGTTGCGGACTGTGAGTGCGACTGTGAGTGTGACTGTGGTGTGGGACTGTGAGTGTGACTGTGACTGTGACTGTGACTGTGGCTGTGTGAGTGTGACTGTGAGTGTGACTGTGAGTGTGACTGTGAGTGTGACTCTGAGTGTGACTCTGAAGTGTGACTCTGAGTGTGACTCTGAGTGTGACTCTGAGTGTGACTCTGAGTGTGGCTGTGAGGTGACTGTGACTGTGACTGTGACTGTGACTGTGCCTGTGACTGTGACTGTGACTGTGACTGTGACTGTGACTGTGACTGTGACTGTGACTGTGACTGTGACTGTGACTGTGACTGTGACTGTGACTGTGACTGTGACTGTGAGTGACTGTGACTCTGACTGTGACTCTGACTGTGACTGACTGTGACTGGGACTGTGACTGGGACTGTGGACTGGGACTGTGACTGGGATGAGGGGGACTGTGAGTGGGACTGTGACTGGGGAGTGACTGGGACTGTGACTGGGACTGTGACTGGGACTGTGACTGGGACTGTGACTGGGACTGTGACTGGGACTGTGACTGGGACTGTGACTGGGACTGTGACTGGACTGTGACTGGGACTGTGACAGGGACTGTGACTGGGACTGTGATTGGGACTGTGATTGGGACTGTGATTGGGACTGTGATTGGGACTGTGATTGGGACTGCGATGGCGATTGCGATGGCGATTGCGATGGCGATTGCGATGGCGATCGGGATCGCGATCGGGATTGCGATGGCGATGGCGATCGGGATCGCGATCGGGATCGCGATCGGGATCGCGATTGTGATGTGATTGTGATAGCGATGTGATTGCGATTGCGATTGCGATTGTGATTGCGATTGTGATGGCGATTGTGATTGCGATTGTGATTGTGATTGTGATTGTGATTGCGATTGTGATTGCGATTGTGATTGTGATTGTGATTGTGATTGTGATTGTGATTGTGATTGTGATTGTGATTGTGATTGTGATTGTGATTGCGATTGCGATTGCGATGGCGATTGCGATGGCGATGGCGATGGCGATTGCGATTGCGATTGCGATGCGATGGCGATTGCGATGGCGATTGCGATGGCGATTGCGATTGCGAGGCGATGGCGATGCGATGGCGATGGCGATGGCGTTGGCGATGGCGATGGCGATGGCGTTGGCGATGGCGATGGCATGACGATTGCGATGGCGATGGCGATGGCGATGGCTATTGCGATTGCGATGGCGATGGCGATGGCGATGGCGAGGGCGATGGCGATGGCGATGCGATTGCGATTGCGATTGCGGATGGCGATGGCGATTGTGATTGCGATGCGAGGCGATGGCGATGGCGATGGCGATGGCGAGGCGATGGCGATGGCGATGGCGATGGCGATGGCGATGGCGATGGCGATGGCAGATTGCGATTGTGATTGTGATTGCGATTGTGATTGCGATTGCGATTGCGATGGCGATTGCGATTGCGATTGCGATTGCGATGGCGATGGCGATTGCGATGGCGATGGCGATGGCGATTGCGATGGCGATGCGATGGCGATTGCGATGGCGATGGCGATGGGGATTGCGATGGCGATTGCGATGGCGATTGCGATGGCGATGGTGATGGCGATTGCGATTGTGATGGCGATTGTGATGGCGATTGTGATTGCGATTGTGATTGTGATTGTGATTGTGATTGCGATTGCGATTGTGATTGCGATTGTGATTGCGATTGTGATTGTGATTGTGATTGTGATTGTGATTGTGATTGTGATTGTGATTGTGATTGTGATTGTGATTGTGATTGTGATTGTGATTGTGATTGTGATTGTGATTGTGATTGTGATTGTGATTGCGATTGCGATTGCGATGGCGATTGCGATGGCGATGGCGATGGCGATGGCGATGGCGATGGCGATGGCGATGGCGATGGCGATGGCGATGGCGATGGCGATGGCGATTGCGATGGCGATTGCGATGGCGATGGCGATGGCGATTGCGATGGCGATTGCGATGGCGATGGCGATTGCGATGGCGATTGCGATTGCGATGGCGATGGCGATTGCGATGGCGATGGCGATGGCGATGGCGATTGGCGATTGCGATGGCGATGGCGATGGTGATGGCGATTGCGATGGCGATCGGGATCGCGATCGGGATCGCGATGGCGATGGCGATCGGGATCGCGATGGGGATCGCGATGGGATCGCGATTGCGATTGCGATTGCGATTGCGATTGTGATGGCGATTGTGATTGTGATTGTGATTGCGATTGTGATTGCGATTGTGATTGTGATTGCGATTGTGATGGCGATTGTGATGGCGATTGCGATTGTGATTGCGATTGTGATTGCGATTGCGATTGTGATTGTGATTGTGATTGTGATTGTGATTGTGATTGTGATTGTGATTGTGATTGTGATTGTGATTGTGATTGTGATTGTGATTGCGATTGCGATTGCGATGGCGATTGCGATGGCGATGGCGATGGCGATGGCGATTGCGATTGCGATTGCGATGGCGATTGCGATAGCGATGGCGATGGCGATGGCGATGGCGATGGCGATGGCGATGGCGATGGTGATTGCGATGGCGGTGGCGATGGCGATGGCGATGGCGATTGCGATGGCGATGGCGATGGCGATTGCG